>JABMDO010001041.1:0-17484 GCA_014851415.1 Cnaphalocrocis medinalis
GACAATGTAGTATGTTGTCTCAATTTATTTATTTAGTTATTTAGTCAGCTATTGTAGTTATTTATTTCTATATAAGCTGTTCATCATATTAACCTAATCTATTACTCCCTTACGAGCCGGCAACGCATTTGTGATGCCTCTGTCGGCAATGATCACTTAAACCTAAGGTGAGCCGTCTACTCGTTTGTATGCGATAATAAAAAAAACCTAATCCACAAAAATGTCTATGTGCATCAAATCCTGTGCTTTTGTGTACAAATAGCATTTTTCTGGTGCTAAAATAGCATATTTCGCTGTACAAACGATTATTATTCGATTAAAATCTCGCAATAAACGGTAATCGCTTAACATCAGGTGATCCGTATGCTCGTCTGCCCCCTATCCTGTAAAAAAAAATCATAGTTCATTTTTATAAGTTTAAGATCACCTGATGGTAAGCGATTGCCGCTGCCCATAGACACCTGCAAGTCCGGTAGTCAAGTCACAAGTGCGCTGCCAACTTTAAGCCCCTTTCCCCCAATTGGGTCTCCGGTACGCTCACTCGACGAAACACAACCATCTACCATTAATAATTATTAATTACCTTGTATGAAATGGTCTCTTAATAAAACATTTTTCAGAATTAATTTTTATCATCTTTATTTCGTTTTTCCAATATTACATAGCTTTTAAGAATTGCGACACCCTTGCAGAGTACCTTCCATTATCTTCAATACTATTTATAAAGAGATAACTTCAATGGACAACGACAAGGCTTATAGGTGAACCGAAAACACGAAACGCTTGCGCGATGTAATTGGACACAGCGCCATCTATCGGTTCATTTCTGAATTACGGTCCCGAAGCGAAGTGAGGGCGGGCCACTAGTGAAGCAATAAATATTATGATTATGAATACAACAGAATCCATAGTCAAACGTTCACTTCCAGACGTTAATTGAACCGTTTTAATATATTTTTCTTTCATTATACGGGGTCCTATTGCAGAACCGACACGATTCGTAGAAGCTATCGTTACAAGTAAGAATAACACCATTACTTTTAAGACATCTTTATGATGCATTGTAATCGTCTTCTTGTTTAATTTCGCCACTGAAGAACAATTTTAGTGACGAGCTCTTTTGCTTTTTGAAAGTCACGTTTCACATCACGTTTCAATATAATGTTATTCTTCAAGTTACTTTTTCAAGAACCTGGTTGAAACAGTTTTTTTTTATTTAGAAAAAAGTCACATTACTTTTAAAATTATCCAGTTATTCAAAGAAATATTTTAAGAGGAGATCACTCGTCAGAAAGTCGAAACAAACTAGACAAAAGGTTATAAAGAATAGTGATAATACAATCTTAATTTACACAAACAGGTTGATTTGATTGGACAATTTACTAGTCGACGGCTAGTTACGAAGCGGAAACATACACGGGTTCAGTACCAATGTTTTTTTAGGGTTCCGTAGTCTACTAGGAACCCTTATAGTTTCGTCATGTCTGTCTGTCCGTGTGTCTGTCTGTCCTGGCTCGTTCACCGCAGTTTCTGCACCGATTGCCACGAAAATTGGTGGAGAGATGTATATTGATAATTGACTTACCCCATCGTGTGGGGTATCGTTAAAAGGTATATTTAAAGGGTACTATTTAAACGAGCTTCTTTTTAATAGCATTTTTCGCCTCAGAAAATATATGTTAGCTTCTAAATTACTAAGTCAGCCACTGCGCCACAGCCAATGCGCGTCTGAATAATAGCATATCAGCCACTAGATATCTTTTATGTAAGCCACTGTAAATATAACTCAGCATGGCAGTTATTTTTTAGCATCTAAATTTGTGGTATGCATTCAAATAGCAACCTTCTAAATTATTAATATATGACACCAAAATAATAATGATATTAGCTTCTAATTTCATAATTTAGTATGAATAAAATGTAACTCATCCTACATTTATTCGTTCGTTAAATTTACCTAAAATTGTCATCGAATATTATATTAAAGCCACTATTATTATTACACATGAATTATTTAAGGCAACAACGCGACGATACTAGCCGCCAATTGATTTATATTAATTGTGAGGATTATGAGAAACATTTAAGAAACAATCACGCTATGAAAACAAAATGGTTTTTTTGTTTATAATTTCTTCCCACAAATCACAATGATTTTTATTGCAAAATTATTGATGTTTGGCGCGTGTAAAAAATATTATTACGCATTTTTTGAAATATATCTCATAATCCTCACAATTAAAATAAATCAATTTTATTGGTATCGTTTTTAGTAAGTAATAAATTTAAATTAGCACGTATATGTATGTAATTCAGAAATTATAAGAAAAAGAAAATATGTATTACTGGCTAATTAATGGCGCTCGCGCTTAAGTTGGCTTTCCACGCTTTCTTTTCAGTCCAAGCACTGTGCTTTTACCTCCAATGGCGCCATTAC
Source organism: Cnaphalocrocis medinalis (assembly GCA_014851415.1). Taxonomy (NCBI): domain Eukaryota; kingdom Metazoa; phylum Arthropoda; class Insecta; order Lepidoptera; family Crambidae; genus Cnaphalocrocis; species Cnaphalocrocis medinalis. Next base: position 2,438 of record JABMDO010001041.1, read on the forward strand.
GAATTTCAGTCTGATTGCTAGGCCGATCAGATGCTTGCCGGTTGCTGTCATGTCACGCACTGGCGCCAAATCGTAGGTACAGTGGCTATTTTCTCAATAAAAGAATATGAAGTATTATTTTAGATGTTAAGTTATAATATTTTGATGTTGAGTATTGAAGCTGGAATGTATTATTTTTGTGGACATTGTATTGAAGCTGTAAAACTTAATATGGTGATGAGTTACAAACTCCGTGGCTGAGTTAGTAAATTAGTTTGCAGTATATAAATCAGAAGGACAAGTTAAATTAATTGTGGATATTCACTTGATGCTTTCTTTAACATTTTTAGTGGCCGTTGTAAAGAAGATGAATCAGTTAATTAAAGGCTAAGTAATTTTCCCGATGCTTAGTTATTAAATTAGAAGTTTGGGCGCGTGGCCAAATAAAAATTTTGTGGCCATGTTTATTATTTCTCATATTTAAATACAATGAAAGTTGCCTTGACACCATGTGGATCAAACCCCCCAGTCTCGAGATATATTAATACAAAGTTAAAATTAGAGCGGGGGGGACGCCCCCTTTACTTTTGAAATACTATTATAAAAATTCAGAAAAAAATGTGCTGTATACCTCCAAGTAAGTTCTTTCATCTAAAATTATAGCGAACACTGTATCATGCACAGTTTTTTTAATACAACTCGACCAACTTATGACGTGCAGTTGCCCTAACTAAATGGTAATGTATGGAAATAACTACTTATTATTTTTTTTATGGTAATAGTAGCCGACGAGCAGGCGGATCACCTGATGGTAAGCAATTGCCGCCGCTCATGGACACTTGCAACACCAGTGGAGTTACAAGTGCGCTGCCACATTTTATCCCCTTCCCCTACTTACCTACAAACTATGAAAATAAGGTGGGCCCGTCTTATGGCTACGGAACCCTTTCGTGTGCGTGTTCGACACTCTCTTGGCCGGTTTTTTACCTGTATAAAACCTACCTATATTTACCTACACAAGGTGTATCTGTAAACATTCACATCCCTTTAACCAAGCGTTCTACCAACCAGAACAACATTTGAACATTTGTTCTGACTTTCGGCATTTCGCATACAAAATTTTCAACGTTTCATACAAAGTCGGTCACGTGACATGGTGATTTCATCGATAAATTCAAAATTATTGATAAAACATGTGATTAAAGGGATGGCATATAAATGTACACAGACACCAAAAAAAAAAACAACAAAACGTGAATAATTTTTAATTAGATATATTTAAAAATACATTACTGATCCAATTACATTACATAATCAGTTTTCAAGAATACATCGTTAAGTTACCTATTATGAGAGAACGATAATTGAAATAGGATGACCTACAAGTGTGAGAGAGAAAACAAATGGATGGATAAGACGCAAGGCGACAAGTTGAACAAATAAATCTAATAAGTTTTAGTTTTAATTCCCAGATTTAATGTCGTTGCTTTTTATGTTTTCTATTTTTTTTAAATTATATTTCTACAATCTCTTCCTTACTGTTGGGACGAAAACCCCCTTATTTTTTCTATTTCTACATATCTTTTCCTCACTATTGGGACGAAAACCACCCAGTCTTCCCAACAGAGAGTACTTACGGCTACCACGAAAAAGAATACCTTGCAATACATACATATTTCCTACAGACTGTACATGATTTCGAGTCCATAAACTAGTTATTGTTTTTTTTAACGATGCTGCTTTATTTTCCTTTAATAAAACACTATAATATGTATCTTTCAATATCGTACTGTCCATGATTTCATGTTCATCGTTGAAGTCCATTTTTTTTATTCTTATATTATTGATTATATTTTCATTACATAATTTATATCTATATATATTCTTTAATATGTCTGTGGTTGTTATATTTCCATTGCGTGGATCTTGTCTATTGACCATTTTCTTGCTTGCGCGTTCATTTTTCATATTCGATTTGCGTGCAGACGAAATCGCCAAGAGCATCAGTAATATCATCAGTTTAAAGTCAACCATAACGTTCATTTTTGATGTATGTAATTTAGTTGTACAGTATAGTGAAGTGGTCTCCCTGTAGTGTGTGGCTGCGACTTAGTGGACTGACGATTTGATAATCCAGTTAGAGTTAGGTGCTCAGGTTGGTTGACACTTTTTAGATGCCTAATCAGCCATGTTAGTTGCGACTAATTTGAACCTCTTCAAATTGTAGCCCACGATGTATGATAGCATTATTAACTTAAAAACTCGAAAAATTTCACTCACAGGAGCTTACACAATAACCCCCCTTTTAGCTTCACCGTAGTCACGTATAACTGACGTGGAATTTTGTGTGTCACTAAATGCTTGCTATCTTTTGATGTACTTATATTGAGTACGCCGAAACGATAAATTAAGCTGGGATTTTAAATGGGCAGGTTATCGTACACAGATAGTTACTAATAGTAATAACTATGCCAGTTCTCGGAACATGTTAAGCAAGATATTTTTTTTATGAAAATTATGTTGCATAATAATTTTAATATGTGATTGTGGGTTATCAAAACATAACGTCCTGATGATAATAGGTCAGCTGAAGGGTCAGCTTTTATAAATAAATTTGTTTTATGGTAAGTTAAGTTCTAAGTACCATTAAAAGAAGGAAACTGGAATATCTTGGGACATAATAATGTGTGGCCCGAAGTATGACCTCTTGCAACTTATAATACAAGACAAGATCCAAGGGAAGAGAAGCCCAGTGCTACAATAAAAGCACCGGTTCTCTGTTTAGAGCAGCTGTGTCAAGGGTTCAAGTCGCCATTATTATAGTCAAGAATAGTTAGAAGATGGCACTTAGAGAAAAAGAAGATGGTGATTTTAACTATACAAAGAGCTATTGATAATAATAAACATAAATATAATATTTTCTTGCCATATTGTCATTTGTCAATATTTACTATCCTAATTCGCAATTCCATATCTGCTATACATTTTATAAAGAGGTAAATTTTATAGACATCGCCAAATCTTAATAGGTACCACCTATACTAATCGAAAAAGCAAAACAGTAGCGCGATGCATTCTACACCTGGCGCTATCTACTGGGTGGTACTAAAAAAGCGAAACACTGATTTATTCGAAGCCGCCCCTTCAATGATAGAAATTCTAGCGTTAAAGCTTTATTTCGTTAAAAGTGTCGCACCCAATGAAGGCTCCATTCAAAAAAGAGCGCTATTTGGCATTTTCGGAACTTAAACCCAAATTCTATGTATTAGCGTAAAAAATAATATAGATAGGTAATACTTTTTTTTCGACTTCACTCTGCCTGATGGTTGGCACAAAATAACAAGCAAAGTACCTGAAGGCCTGCTGAGATGCCGTTTCATGCCCCGCCTATAAACCCAGGATTGGACCTCGACAGCATATTCGAAATTTAAAATATCTATCTAGCTGTAAAACAAACAACAACTTTCAGTATGAATCTATATCTATACTATTTATAAAGAGATAACTTCTATAGACAACGACAAGGCTTATAGGTAAACCGAAAACACGAAACGCTTGCGCGATGTAATTGGACACAGCGCCATCTATTGGTTCATTTCTGAATTACGGTCCCGAAGCGAAGTGAGGGCGGGCCACTAGTTTAGAATAAATTGATTTTTAATATTTTAAATGCAGGCTTAGATTTGTTATTAGGAACTTTTTAATTAATCAGCAAATTAAAAAGGATTTCAAATAGTCAAAAACGTACTTACGTATTACTTGAACTACTCCGTACTCAAGGCAAACTTTATTAGATATTTGAAACTGATAATCCTGATGTCAAATGTCATACAAACTAAACTTGTGTTTGACGTACAATTACGTCATAGATTTGTTAGTTACGCCATATTGAACAAGCGTTATCGCGCCATTTGCATAGTTGCTATTTTTTAAAGAAATATGTAAAAAAAATACTTATAAACATTACTTAATTTTATTAGATAAAGGGGAGTAATTAGAAATAAATGTGAAATATATCTACTAAAAGTAAAGTCTTAATAAAGTAAGTATCAGCCTACATACCGTCTCACTGCAGAGCAAAGGCCCTCATCATAGAAATATAGGATAGACTAGCGGCCGCCCGCGACTTCGTCCGCGTGGAAAAGTAACTTTTTACCCCCCTTTTAACCCCTTACAACCCCTTTTTCGCAATAAAAAGTAGCCTATGTTCTTTCTCAGGGTCTAGATCATCTGTATACCAAATATCATTTAAATCCGTTCAGTAGTTTTGGCGTGAAAGAGTAACAGACAGACAGACAGAGTTACTTTCGCATTTATAATATTAGATAGGATTTTCAATTAAACCAATGGGGCCACCATGGTCCGTGACGTAAGCGGCAGTGGTGCCAGTTTCACGACTTAGGGCCTCGTTCACCATCTCTGAGTAAAGTTTCAAGTAATTTACTCCCCAATTTAAGTGGGTTAGGAGGAAACTGGCCCCTGGTCCGCGGCCTAGTTGACAATTTAAATGATTTATTCAATACAAAGACCAGGGGCCATTTTTTTTCGAACCCACTTTAAATGTCAAGAAAAATACTAAGTAGTGTAACGACTTGAGTAAAGCCCTAAAAATACAAAAATGATAAAAAAACTAGGTAAATAATTCCATAGCCACTTACCATTGGACTCCAGCATCTCAGCAGTAAGCCGCACGGTACACCGTGCACGGACGTATATATAGCTTTGACAAGGGGGGTGTCCGAATCACCCCCCCCCCCCCCCCCCCGTGCTCGGATTTTCCTTATATTGCATGTATGCATTCTTGCATGAAGAACGTTGATTTGTTAATTTGCCGTCCCAGGGCTAACTATAATTTGCTACCCCACCATCCTTTGCCGACCCTTTAATAGCCGATTCAACCTTATGTCAAACCAGGCCTCAATGGGGGGGTCCGGACCCCCTGGCCCCCCCCCCTTATATACGTCCATGATACCGTGCCTTACAGGGCAGCTGCGGGACGACGGGCAGGAGGAGGCGTGGCTCTCCCACGGTTAAAAAATTATATTACCACTTACCGTTGGACTCTAACACCTCAGCAGTGAGCCGCACGGTGTAGGGCAGGTTCGGTACGACGGGCAGCAGCCCCCGCTCGGCCAGCGCCCCGTGGCCCGCCTCGCGCCGCCCCGGGGGCCCCGACCGCCCCACCTCCCCGGTCGCGTACGACGGGAACTCGTAGTGGAGGAAGAAGTTCTTCTCTTTTATGCCACTAGAAACGTAACAATGGTAGTAATTAACATAGTGTTATAACTATGTGCCCCGACTATATATTTTATTGTGTGATAGCTGGCAGACGATCAGACGGATCACCTGATGGTAAGCGATTGCCGCTGCCCATAGACACTTGCAACACTAGTAGCATTTATTTGTTAATATTGCAAACATAAAATTGTTCCCTTTTTTCTGACGATTTTCAATCAAGTTTAATATACTTATAGTATAGTACCTATTAGTCACAAGATCGCTGCCAACCTTTAAACCCCAATTACGCCTCCGGTACCCTCACAAACTTGACGAAACACAGCACAGGCCCTGCTACACGCCGGGTCTACTGAGGACGTGGTATCACTCCGGTCGAGCCGGCCCATTAATGCCGAATGCGTGGCTCTCCTTCGGTGAAATCGGGTGAATCGACAGTTTCGTTGATTGCTCTCTGGGTTAGTACTGTTATTCACCGTTGGCCCTGCCTCTTATATCTCTTCGGTCGTGTACGGTGTCCCATCGAATTATGACGACCCGCTTGATTCAGTGGTAGTGAATGCTGCGTATGGGCCAAGGGTTGCGGGTTAGATCCCCGCACAGTACAAACATTTGTGTGCATGAACATGTCTGTTTGTACTGGTCTGGGTGTTTTCTATGTATTATAAGCATGTATTTACAAAATAAAAGTATTATACGTATATAATCTCAGAGTCAGATAACGTATGTGATGTAGTGAAATATTATTATTATTATTATGTTTATGCTGTGTTTGCGCACACACTTCAGCACTATAATATACCCTGCGTACGTTGCTGATCTTTAAGATTGGCCGCCGTAGCCGAACATCGGTTGGAGGATTCCATTTACCTGGTGAGCATGGACAGTGTATCCACTTTGAGGGCGCTGTCCGGCGAGTCGAATGCCACAGTGCACAGCACCTGGGTTTGCCCGCGCTGGAACACCGCGCTGCCGTGGAGAGGCTCGTATAGAGACACCTGAAGAACAAGTTTGGGCAATCTATAGTCTTAAAAAAATATATCAGCCTATATGTTTCTGTACTGTCCCACTCTAGGACAAAGGCTTCCATCATAGAAATCAAGTCATCGCCACTATGATGGGATGGGAATCACAAACCCGAGCTATATTCGAAAAATTACTTCGACCCGATCGAACCCGGGACCCCAAGATTAGGGCCCGGTACTTAAACCATCAGGTAATCCGCACCAATTATAAAAACACAAAAAATAACTTTACTTCTCCACAGCGGCTGGAGCGATTTTAATGAAATTTGGTATGTAGTTAGCTAACATTCTAGATTAACAAATGGGCTACATTTTACCATGGGAAAATATCGAAATCGATGTTTTTTTTTAATTTTTGTTCCCTCACCTCGCAGCTAATATCCCTCAGCTCGTCCAGATGTCTGCCGTCGCACCGGACGTCGCTCTCGAATATCATGTCCCTAAAGATGGCGGCAATTGCTTACCATTAGGTGATCCGCCTGCTCGTCTGCTACCGATCACATAGAATAAAAAAAAATGGTATGTAGTTAGCTAACATTCTAGATTAACAAATGGGCTACATTTTACCATGGGAAAATATCTTAATCCCATGGGAAAATTTATATATTTTTTAAGTTTTGTTCCCTCACCTCGCAGCTAATATCCCTCAGCTCGTCCAGAAGTCTGCCGTCGCATCTCACGTCGCTCTCGAATATCATGTCCCTGAAGATCTGTCGCAGGTTTGCGTTGAAGCAGTCCTGCAGCTGGCCGACGTCGCACTCGGAGTCGCGGAGCTGACCCAGCACCGTCTGCCGGAGGTCCGAGATGGCGACGTCTCTGGACGTCTTGTCGTGGGTGTGATCGCTGTGACAAACGAGTTTTATAAAGTACTAGTGGCCCGATCTCACTTCGCTTCGGGACCGTAATTCAGAAACGAACCAATAGATGGCGCTGTGCTTAATTACATCGCGCAAGCGTTTCGTGTTTTCGGTTTACCTATAAGCCTTGTCGTTGTCTATAGAAGTTAAGAAGTCTTTATAAATAGTATAGACTAGTGGCCCGCCCTCACTTCGTTTCGGAAAAGTAGTTCCACTGTCTACTAATAGATGGCGCTAGGAGTCTATTACATCGCGCAAGTGTTTTGTATTTTCAGTTTACCTATAGCACTGACGTGGCGTAGGAAGCTCCGATTCGCTCGTAACGTTCGTTTAAGGCCCTCGCCTCAGGAATGAGACGATGAGATGCCACAGTTAAACCGTGGGAAAGCTTAGCTTCGGCTGGAATAAGCCGGTACAACACTGCCTCACAGAAGACTGGCGTGAAGCAAAGCAGTGTTTCGTCGAGTGAGTGATAGTACAGTCGAGTTCAAAAATATGTATACAATTTAGGACCTTGTCACAATGCTTAATGTATAAGAAAGTAGAAGTCGTTGTTATACATATGTACTGTGACAAGGTCCTAAAGTGTATACATATTTTTGGTTTTGACTGTACCAGAGGCCCAATTGAGGCCTTTCCCCCAATTGGGATTAAAGGTTAGCGGCGCACTTGTGACTCTACTGGTGTAGCAGGTGTCTATGGGCGGCGGCAATCGCTTACCATCAGGTGATCCACCTGGTCGTGTGCCCCTATCACATAAAAAAAGAGATGTTAAATTGCCATTACCTGAGTATTTCTCTGAGTTTCATAGAAGACAGCGTCTTAATGGACTCTACTATGCTGGTGTTAAGCGGGACTTGGGTTTCATACTCTCGTTTCATCTTTCCATGGTCTTTTTGGAGCTTCTCTATCGCCCTTACTATATGTTGAGCCTCTTTGGTCCCTGAAAACACAAGTTTAACCATTAACCAGGCAACTAGACATATTTTTTTTATTGGTTTTCAACCTTATAGTAGCTGCATAAAGTTCAAAATCTGGTGGTCCCATATGATACAGTCAGCACACACATCAGGTTACCACAACCTGTCAAATTTCCTCAATAGATCTTCAACCTAATGTGTATGACAGTAAGATGAGAGTCGATTGTAGAAATTTGACAGTTTTGCATACTTTGATGTGTGGCTGTACGTACATAATTATGCTGGCGCACTGTCGCTCATGTGAACGAATAAAAATAAAATGTCGTCGCTTTAAAGTACGATGTTTGAGTTTTGTAGTCTAAAAGCAGTGTCACTGCACTTAACTGAAGTTTCTTAGAAAAACGTGTTTAAATAAATAAATTATAGGTATATAAGAGATTATAATATATCCTTTATTATGAAAAATGTCTGTACCCAAACATTTCTATCATTAGGTAAACATTCTCAGATAACAGCAATTAATACTTCTTTTTCTGATAAATTCCAAAGAAAATATTTAATTTATATCACTTTGGAAAATACGTTGTTTGGATTATAATTTCTGCAATAATAAAGATAGTGCAGTTTACCTACGTCTTGAGTGACCAAATGGTGGAGACTACAATTAGAAAGAAAAGTAAAGTATCAGTCAGTCTATTACTGTCCCACAGCAGGGCAGCCCACAAAAACCATCCATCATAGAAATCAAGTTTTCGCTACTATGATGGGATTCCTAACGTCCTAATGATATCATTTCACATCTTTAAAACGGACTCCAAACGAAACTAATTGGTGATACCTGACCCACACAATAAAAAAAAAACTTACATTCCTACCTAATTTGATCGCCTTCAACAGGTCCTGCTGGTAGATGTCCGCAGCGTTCCCTTCCAGCATCACAACCAGATTGCTTTTGGTAGCAGCTACCACCAGGTTAAGTATGGACTTCTCTAGATCTTTGCGGGTGGGGTTCACTATAATTTCATTATCGATTTGTCCTATCCTGAAGAGGAAAATTTAAATTGATGGGGGCTATCGCTTGTGTAAAATCCGCTATTGGATGGCGTAGTTGAGAACTGAGGTCTCTACATGGTGATTAGGTATTTTTGATGTTAGAGGTCAATATCACTAAACAATTAATGACGTCAAGCTTGGACCTCAGTTCTTAAGTACGCCATCTAGCGGATTTTTCAAATCAAATCAAATCAAATCAATTTATTTATTGCACTCATGTTGTGACGCATCATGTTTTTCACACGCGATAGCCCCAATATACTCTAATTCTGACGTCTGAAGTGGAGGTGAATGGAGCAAAATCGTTCTGCTTTGGTACCCAAGAAAATGTAAAGAAACATGGGCAAGAAAAATATTTTTGTTTTTTTCACGGCGAGTGGTCACACGATAAATACACGTACCACTCGTCTCCTCAAGATAAAATCACAAGGGGTACGAAGGTCAGACTACAGTCATTTCATTGTAATTATTGGGCTTCCTATAAGAGTACCCAGAGCCAAAGCAGGGACTATGGACGTAACGTGACAATAGTAAAACACAATTTAAATCTCACCTTACTGCTCCAATAGGTCCATTCCATGGTACGTCAGACAGCGCTAAAGCAGCACTGGCAGCGTTAATAGCTATTGTTTCAGGAGGGTTTGTGGAATCGATTGCGAGCATGTTACACACTATTTGTGTGTCAAAGTTGTAGTTTTGTGGGAAGAGTGGACGTAGAGATCTATCTATCAGTCTTGAGGTGAGAATCTCTCTTTCTGTGGGACCTGGAATCAAAGATGTAAGTCTAACTTAAGTTTTTTTTTTTCATTTATAACTCCAATCAGCCCATGTGGTTAGAAAATAGGTTTAGAGATTTTTTTAAGATTTATTTGAGAGAGTACCATAAAGATAGATAGATATACTTTATTGCACAAAATTCACGACTTAAGTAGTATTAATTTTATGTACAATTTCAGCAACATATATTATCTTTCAAAGCTTTTATTTACTTTGATGTTAATTGAATTATTTTCATCCGAAACAAGCACTTGTCTGTATCAACCAGCTCAATAACAAAAAATGTTTTATTACAGACAACCATTTACTATTGCCATTTACAAAAAATTTAGTTACAAAACAATTGTTCCAAAAAAAAAATTTTATTTACTATTTACCCACAATACATGGTATGTAACAGTGTTATAATGCATCAAGAAAGTCATGAAGTTAATTGATGGTGCTACTGCCTCTTCCGCCATAGAGTATAGTAGCCCTGATGGTTGGTTATAAATACTATGGAACTCTGTAATAGTTCCTTAAGAATAAATTTCACAACTTTATTCACAGAGTATATGGATTTGAGTTATTTAAATACTTACCTAATTCTCTTCTCAGAAAGTTGGTAGGTATTCGTCCAGCCGCCGCAGCTTTTTGCCGGTAGTCCACGACTAAGGGTAAAAATGAGCTGGCACTTTGTTTAGCTTTAGATACGACCGTGGCAAGCACGCTGGTGTTTCCGAGGGTGGCCACACATGCTCCATCAGCAAACCGGGCATAGCGGCCATGGGAGAATTTGAGGTTACTCCTGTAGATTAATAAAATAAAATAAAAATAATGTCAGCTGGTTCCCGAAATATTTCGAAATCCATGAAAAGTTAGTAATCTTACAAACAGGGTTTAAGTTTCAAAAATATAAGTGCTTTAATACTAGTTTTGTCTGAGCTTGAGAACTCCTGAGTAAACAGTAAGCATAAATCTCCGAAGCGAGGGGAAAATAGTATCAAACAATTTGTTAGTATCTTCTTTCTTTTTTTTGAAAGTCGTAAGACACAAAAGCCTTTTAGGAGCCATAAAACAATTGATTTTCCATTGTGTCTGCTATCTGGGCCTTACGACGTTAAAAAGTTTTCTATAGGATACATAAAAGCTTAAGCCATTATTCAAAAATTTTTTATCTCATAAGAATAAGAAAATTGGTCAAGAATAAATTTAACAAAATTTTGTTTTTATAATATAGGAAGGCAAACGAGTAAGCGGGTTACCTGATGGTAAGTGAACACCGCCGTCCATAGACATCAGCAAAATACAACTTTTTTCCATTTGGAAAAATATATTGAATTTTCCGTTCTCATTTACAAGGCTACAGGTTGAAACGCACTTTGTCGTGTACTAGGTCTACTGTGATATAACATTTGGCTGCAACACAAACATAACCTTACTCACAATAACCTACAAACTTACCCGCTTGAGAAGGTCACTTCCGCTTCACCGACATTGGGCTGAGTTGAAAACAATCTGCAGTAGTATCGGCCTTTTCCTCTCAATTTTGGGAGTACGTTGTAATGTTTAGACAGCATTTTACATCAAATTTCTTCTCACTTCTCAAACACATTCAGAAGAAAGATTTCTTAAAGAAGATTTAAATGTGACTATCACATGAAGAATAATGTTGTATATTTATATTCTAAACCTTGATTTAGACTAAATTGATTTCTTACAGGTATTTACTTCAGAAAATTGAAATTAAAGCAATTTTTCAGATTTTTATGGATGAACCGTGACTTTTGTGACATTAATTTGTTATTTTTTGACATCTGTCATTAACTTAAAAAAAAAGTCGTTCGGAAACGACAATGTCCGTGACTATACCAAGTTACTCTATGGAAGTATGGACTTAATATTAGAATAATAAAATGAAATATGTAAAATCGAGTTAAAGTTGCGCTATCAATTGCAAATCCCCCTGTAATACGCTGTTAATAAAGTCGAATTTATTCTTGAAAAACTATTACGGAGCTGCGAGCGGCAGTGGCGCCATCAATTGATTATTTACCACTCTCTCTCTCTCGCTAAGTAAAAACTGAAATAATATTTATTTTAGAACTTAAACTATAAATGTCAATCACAAAAGTGAGGTTATCAGTCTCACGAAACTCAGGTACAACACCACCGGTAATATGAAACTCACATGAGTTTTAATGACAACCGAACCCGCCAAAATAGGAAAGTAACTGCACATTAGATAGTTACTATGACATCTCTCACTCTTTCATTTTAGCCGTTTAATACAGTCACAGCGGCCATTTTAACATCAGTCAATGTCATCTGTCTGTCAGTCAGATTACTTGACGGTTTTTTTTATCTGATTTTAAATTATAATTTTAGCTATTTATTTCATTGTAATTTGCGTAGTTTTCAAACGCAATCTGTAAATTTTTGCAGTGTTTTACATTTAAACAGAAACGCCAGGGATTTTATGCGAGATTTGTGGACTTAAAACAAATCGGGTGGGAAACAAAAAACGGGCATTAATGGCTCAATTTCCCCTGGATGAAGCTCGGTTAGTACATTTTATGAATTAATAAGGATCAATAAAGGTGTATTTATTGATAATTTATTGTGTTTCAGGACATATTTTCAAATTTAAAATGTATGAATAAATTTTACATAAACACTAGTGCAGTGAAATATTTCATCGACTAAGTACTTATCGATCAATATTTTTTTGTATGTGTGATTCATATAAAGATGGATGAAAGGGATTTTAGCAAATTCCCTCTTTAAATCTCCTCTGTATCTAATTCCATTAAAATCAATTTAGCGACTGAGCTGTCACAATTATGAAAGAGTAGTTTTTGCATTAATGGTAGTACAGTCGGCGTCTATTCTGGTTAAGTTATCCCTTCCCCTCCCCCGCATGCAGTGTAAGGACGGTCCAAAGATCAACAAGGGTTACTCGACGTGTCGCCGTCTGTACTTATTGATGTGCTATTATTTTACTTTGTAGGTGCAAACAATGGGTAAAAATAACAGGCAAAGACGACTTGGCCGCAATGTTTAAAAGGATTGTTTTGGACATTATAAAATATATTTTTTATGTTTTTACAGAACCTTCCCCACTGACACATCTACGTATTGCCTACCCAGAAAACGGCTTCAGATAATTGAATAAGAACAAGAGCGTGCAGCCCGAGTACGTTCATCGACTTGTTTAAATTTTGATTTAAATACTTTAATATTTCAGACATTTTACAAAACTTAATTTTTATGTTTGTTACAGAACCTTTAACATTAACAAACACCTACGTTTTACCTACCCAGGAAACGGCGGCAGATAATTTAAAAACGGATTATATATCTATAATGTATGTTTTAAATAAAAAATAAAATATTTTTTTAACATCATTTTTTACTTTAAAAAATTACAGGGGATATCGATATCATTTTATCGATAACGCCCGTCCCTATTTTTGGGTCATGTTGGCAACATTGTTTTGTCAAAGTTTTAGTTAGGTTTGTTAGATTGGCACTGACCGAGGTCATGTGTTTCATACAGTATATTGTTTTCTTTTTTTACTACAGAGTCCCGTCTCTTAAAACGTAGTGATTACTTGCTCAGTGGAGGTTATGTTTATGTTTTGATTATGTACCTGTTATTATTGGATTCGATTTCTTTCTATCTTTAGTTTTCTCATAATTATCATTGAACTTTAATTGAAGAAGGACTTTAAAAGTACAACTCATATCAGTTTCTAAATAGTACGTAATAATGAAGAAAGTCCATGGCCACGATTCTTTTCACCGCATAAACTACCTCTATCAGGTTAGTACATACCTAATCCTTCCTAATATTAATGAGGCTAGTTCCTATTTATAAAAACAGTTGTAATATATCCTATATTCGCAAATGAAATTTAGTAGGTACATGTCGTTTCTTATTTTCCGGATTTTGATTAACTCACGACTTGGACTATTTTACCAACCAACTTGCTTTGCTTTCAGATTAGCAAGTATATATCAGAGAAGAATCCGGCACTATCTTCATACTATGGCAATCTGCTTGTAAATGTTGCTAAGAAGAATGTCTTAAAAATGTAAGTATCTCTTCACCTTTATGTACTGTCAGCCACACACCAGCTACCACAAGCTGTCAAATTTCCTCAATTGATATTCAACCTAATGCTTATAACAGCAAGATGAGAGTTGATTGAAAAGATTTGACAGTTTTGTATTACTTTAATGTGGGCTGTACATACCACTTGTAGTGCTTAATAAGTATAGCCAGAACAATAGCCTCAAACATTAGACCTAAAGGTCTGGTTTACAATCAGCTTTTTTATGATTATAATTGTTTACAATCGGAGCTATTACACACAATCAGACTAATACTAAAAGGTCTGTCTGAGCGTGTTTATTTGTTACTTCGTATAACAACTAAATGGCTGGAGCAATTTCAAAGAAATTTGGTATGAATTTGGCATTTTACTATAGGGAAACATATCCCATGGAAAAAATTATGAAAGGGAATTTAGCTTTTGGAAATATGTACAATTATTGTTTTTTCCCTTGTAATCCGTGGTCAAGTTGTTTCGAGGATCCTTAATATACTTTATTCTTCCAGACATCCTGAAATTAAAAGACAAATATGCAAAAAATGTCGGTGCATGCTCATTCACAACGTGTCAGCCGAGATGAAGGTTAAGAAGATTAATAAGTCCAAGGTCATAGAGTGGACATGTAACACTTGCAAATCGAAGAAGAGCTTTCCCGCAGAGAAGAATAAAGACCACACGTTGTGGGCGGAGAAATCAGAAGCTGTGGTTGAGGTTATTATAAGTTAGTATTAGAGCTTAAAGCATTATTTTATATTGTTTATTTATTATGAATTGGTTTTAAGCATTAAAGTGATTGCATATGAAGCATAAAAGTAAACTTCTTTACTCGCCATGTTAGAACAGTTAACAGCAAAGTAGATGATTAAAATCAAAAACTCTACACTCACTATTAAGGGAGTTCGCGTCACAACTGTGCGAATCACTTTGAGGCTATACGGAGTTTGGGTCAGAACTGTATTTATTCAGAACTGTATATATAACTTGTCTGTTTTACTCCACTCCTGACTGTTATTTGAAAGCTGTCAAGGATGCTAAGTAAGTGCACAAAATAATTACACACAGAAAGTAGGCTGCCCACAAGGAGCTAAAACGTGTCAGTCTACC
>JABMDO010001042.1:0-34989 GCA_014851415.1 Cnaphalocrocis medinalis
TCTTGAAAAATCCAATTTACTGGATCTAAGTCTGTAATGTTTTATTTTCTAAAAAATATCATATTTTCGCCACAATCAGTGTAGGTAAATAGTTTGGCGGCGCTAGTTTCATTCGTATAGCCCCTTAACCACGTGTTATACCAACCATTTTGAACAAAATATTTACTATGACTTTTGAAAATACGCATAAAAAATGGCCATCATTTTATACAAAGTCGGTCACGTGACTTGGTCATTTTGTATGAGGAGTCAATTTTTTTTTCGAAAAGTTTGGAATTTTTTGTATTTTTGAGTCGAAAAATTTTTCGTGCAATTTGGAAAAGTTATTGAACAAATGTTATTCAGAATGATTGATAGAATAGGTACGTGGTTAAAGGGATGTAAATGTTCACAGATACACCCTGTATATTGGCGTCGCTAGTGTGCCTTACCCTTCGCCTTACAAGGATGTGTTGACTGTCTCCAGGTAGCAGTGGACTGGATCACCGAGAACGTTTACTTCGTGGACAGCTCGCCGGCCAGCTGCATCCGCGTGTGCAACGTGGTCAAGAAGAGATGCGCTAAGTTGCACAAGCTGCCCGTCAACACCAAGGTCTGTAGTTGCTCTTTTATTTCTCATGCCTCCTAGTCCTGGGTTTGAGACCAATTGAGCATCGACCATCCGTCTGTCACGACTTTCATTACATTGCAAGAAACGGCCACTTTTAGCAATAATTAACATTATTGTTACTTATCGTGTGTTAAAAATATAGTGTTGCATCTTGAAAAATCCAATTTACTTGGATCTAAGTCTGTAATGTTTTATTTTCTTCAAAAATATCATATTGCCACAATCAGTGTAAATAGGTTTGCGGCGCTAGTATCGCGTATATAGCCCCTTAACTGTACTTGTCGTATGTACACTTCGACAAGTACAGTACCGCTCTTGAGGGTGGCCACTGAGGTCAGACTTAATGTAGGTATTATTATCTTCCAGTCAACCATTAGGCGATGCAGAAAACACTGCACCCGAGTGCTTTTCCCGCTCCAGAGAGTTTGATTGTTTAAACAAATTAAATTTAACCACAATTAACAAAAGTGTATTGCCGTCGCTACTGTTCAAGATACATAGCCTTAACCTAAACTTACTGGTTATCGTATTTAATCATAAGGGTCAACTTTGTTTCAAAATTCGTTGAACTATCGGCCTTGAGGTGGCTGTCCAGTTTACAGGCCAATGGGGGCTATCGCGTGTGAAAAAACCGCTAGACGGCGTCATCGGTGTACTTTAGTTACTGAGGTCCATCTACACGGTGATTGGTTATATTTGATGTGAGATGTCAAAATGTCTCTAAACAACCAATGACGTCGAAGTTGGTGTTCAGGCTAACGCTTGCCAAAAGGGAATTTTTAATAATAATAATAATAAAAAGGACCGGCCTCCGTGCCGTGATTTCCCGTAGGAGAGATACAAATAATAATAATAAATTCTTTATTTCCAATTAGGTATTTATAATCGACATAGACCCCAAAAGCGCGCCTGCATTGTTGCCGCGGTCCGCTCATATGTAAACCTTTTAAAAATGTATATGTGGGTGGATACAGTTAATTTTCACTTGTCATTCTATTATTATCAAGTAAGCATCTCTAAAACCATTGTAATACGAAAAGCAGCAATAAATCAGCATATTATCAAGAATTTGGGTTTTAATTAAGGCCCCATAGTGTCCACGAAGAGACAGTTGGACCTCTGTTCTCAAATACGCCATCTAACGGATTTTTCACGCGCGATAGCCTCAATTCATATGGGCCGTCCTATAAAGGGTCTCTCCCCTCCCCAGGTAACCTCCCTAGTAGTGGACCCCCCATCAGGGCGCATGTTCTACTGCACCACCCGCGACTCGGTGTCCGTGGTGTGGTCGGCCTCCCTCGCCGGCCGCCACGTGGCCGACCTCACCGCCGCCAGGAACTGCTCGGGGCTGGCGGTAGACTCCTTCAAGAAGCTGGTCTACGTTGCGGAGACGAACCCGCCGAGGATTTTCAGGATGGATTTTGATGGGGAGAATCAGTAAGTGTAATCCTAAATAGTTATTTTATAGTTATATACCATACCATTTACATATAATATACACGACCTATGTATGTGTATGTATATATGTTCAGTAGTTTTAACGTGAAAGAGTAACAAACATCCATACATCCATACTTACAAACTCTTTGCGTCCAACTCGACTTTAGATGATGGGGGCCAGGTACCACCGAGCATACCGCAGTGCGATGGGTGTATGCCCGACATCCGCTTCCACCAACGCTCGGTGCGTTTAGCCCTCATGTCTCTAGACGTTCACAAGTCGAGTGGGCCCGATAGAATCCCACCCATTGTGCTAAAGATGTGCGCTCCGGAGTTGGCACCGGTACTCACGCGACTCTTTCGGCTTTCCTACTCTTCTGGCGTTGTCCCGACGTCCTGGAAGACGGCCTTAGTCCACCCGATCCCCAAGAAAGGCGACCGCTCAGATCCGTCCAATTATAGACCGATAGCCATAACCTCCCTTTTCTCAAAAGTTATGGAATCCATAATTAACAGCCAGCTCCTTCGGTATCTCGAGGGTCGGGAGTTGCTTAGCGACCGACAGTACGGCTTCCGCCAGGGTCGGTCAGCTGGTGATTTGCTGACTTTCCTGACTCACCGTTGGGCACAGGCGATTGAGAGTAAGGGAGAGGCATTGGCGGTTAGTCTGGACATTGCGAAGGCCTTTGATCGGGTCTGGCACAAGGCGCTTCTCGCGAAGCTTCCTTCCTATGGGCTTCCCGAGAAATTATGCGAATGGGTCTCTAGCTTTTTGGAACATAGAAGCATCAAGGTCTTAGTTGACGGTGAATGCTCCGACACTATGTCCATAAATGCTGGAGTCCCGCAAGGCTGTGTGCTATCGCCCACACTGTTCCTTCTTCATATCAATGATATTTTGCATAAACGCGATATTCATTGCTATGCGGATGACAGTACGGGCGATGCGTTTTACAACGGCTGCGCTAACATTTCTCGGGAAAACGTCATCGAGAGCCGAAACAAACTTGTGTCTGAGATGGAAGCATGTTTGAACGAAATCTCA
Organism: Cnaphalocrocis medinalis; assembly: GCA_014851415.1. NCBI lineage: Eukaryota > Metazoa > Arthropoda > Insecta > Lepidoptera > Crambidae > Cnaphalocrocis > Cnaphalocrocis medinalis. The sequence continues at coordinate 3,096 of JABMDO010001042.1, forward strand.
GATTGGGGTAGACTTAACTTGGTCCGATTCAACCACAGCAAAACACAAGTTTGTGCGTTCACCGCAAAAAAGATTCCTTGGGTCGCATTTCCTAATTTTGAGAGCACCCCCTTAAATGCCTCAGCCACTATTGGTATACTTGGTATCGACATATCGAGCGAAGTCCCAATTCCGGGACCATCTAGAGGGCAAGGCTAAATTAGCCTCAAAGAAGCTTGGCGTGCTAAATAGATCGAGACGGTACTTCACTCCGGCTCATCGCCTTCAGCTATATAAGGCGCAAGTCCGGCCGCATATGGAGTACTGCTCTCATCTTTGGGCAGGAGCACCTGCGTACCAGCTTCTTCCTCTAGACCGGATCCAGCGGAGAGCGTCTCGAATCGTCGATTGCCGGGATATCACTAGTCGGCTTGACCCCTTGGCGCTGCGGAGAGATGTTGCGTCTTTGTGCATTCTCTATCGCTTATACCATGGGGAGTGCTCCGAGGAATTGTTCGGTTTGATTCCTGCCGCCTCGTTTCGACATCGTTCCACGCGGCAGCAGTTCCATCCATTTCATCTGGATGGCTGGCAGTCCACTACTGTGCGCTTTGCCAGGAACTTTCTGCCGCGTACGACAAAAATATGGAACGAACTGCCACCTGCGGTATTTCCGGACCACTACGACCTACAAACCTTCAAGAAAAGGGCATATCTCGCTCTAAAAGGCCGGCAGCGCACCTGTGAAGCCCCTGGAGTTGCAGGTGTTCATGGGCGACGGTAATCGCTTAACATCAGGTGATCCGTATGCTCGTCTGCCCCCTATCCTATAAAAAAAAAAAAAAAAAAAAAAAAGTAGGATTCATAAATGTTCTTTATGGACTTAAATTGAATCCTTCCTACTACTATTATAAAGGCGAAAGTTTGTATGGATGTATGGATGTTTGTTTCTCTTTCACGTAAAAACTACTGAATGGATTTGAATGAAACTTTACCACAATATAGCTTATACATCAGAATAACACATAGGCTACAATTTTTGAGTTTTCTAATGTGAGGTCGTAAAACCTAAAGTCCACGCGAACGAAGTCGCGGGCAAAAGCTAGTAAAGAATTGTTCTGTTCTATTTAATTTCTGTACGTTTTCCTCGCAGACAAACAGTGGTGGACGAACACGAGCACCTGCAGGCGCCGCACGGGCTGGCGCTCTTCGAGGACTCGGTCTTCTTCCTCATCAGCAAGTCGCTCAAGCTGAACCGATGCTCCCTCTTCGGGAAGCGGCACTGCGAGCCGTTCATATACAGGGTGCTAGGTGAGTTACTAACTCACCGGATTACGGACTAAGGCTGGCCGGATATAGTGCGTGCCACTTGCAATAAAGCTCATTCACCCGACTTGCCACTTGTACCAAGAAGTCGTCAATGGAAGAAGAAAACACTGCGCCGACCCCAGATAATCTGGGAACAGATGATGAAGCTGGCCGGATAGTACATTTGGCAGGTACTTACTGCCTCACTTTTTTATGTGATAGGTAGTACTTATATATATATATCAGTAGATGAGCAAGCGGATCACCTGCAACACCAGTGAAATCACAAGTTTGTCAACCTTTTATCCCCTTAGAATAGTTACTTAGATAAGTATGGTGAACAATATCCATACTAATATTATAAATGGGAAAGTGTGTTTGTCTGTAAGTTTTTCTTTCTTTCACGGCAAACGGATCTTCTAAGTGGAGTAGTGGAAGGGATGGACTGTAACATAGGCTACTTTTTGTCCCTTTCTAACCTCCCATTTTAGGGAAGTAAGAGGCGCGAGCGAAGCCGCGAACGAAACCTATTGTGGCTATTAAATAAAATTATTTTTCCTAATCCAGGGGCAGAGACATTCGTTGTAAGACACGAGAGCGTACAAAGAGATGACGTAGAGGACCCGTGCGATGACGTCACGTGCGCCAACCTGTGCGTGGCGGGGCACGAGGGCCCCGCGTGCGTGTGCGACGACGGCGCGCTGGCCGTGGACGGGAACTGTCCCCTTATGGAGAAGGAACAGGTGGGAATAGACACACATATAGACGTACCCAGGGGGGCAGGGGAGGGAGCTGCCCCCACTGGAGCATTTTGACGTCCTTACTAATTTAACTTATCTGGTACTTCTGGTTTGGCAGCTTAGCTAAGCTTGTATAAATAGTCTGATTTGCCCCCCTTTGGCCCAGAACCGGGGTCACGCCCTGCCCACCAATGCAACGTAATTAGGTTAGCAATAGAACTAACTGATAATTATGTTGAATAATAATAATAATCTATCTAGAATAGAATAGAAAGTAAGTAAACCAAAAAAGGTAAGTTAAAGTATTACAAGTTCTACTTATACCCAAAACTGGAATTCAAGACCAAAAAATCTACTACAATGTTGCTACTGCAATAAATAGTTTGTTTACCCATTTTATCTAAAAACACTCGCTGATGTTATTTATGTAGGTATTTAAAGTAATTGTGATTCTAAAATAATTTTATTACCTTATTTTCATTTACATATAAAGACACTTTAATAAAAACTTAACCATCCGTAATTTTCGTTTTCAAAGATGTTAATGCGCTTGTAAACACTTCAGGTGTTAATGACATTTGGTATCTACCCACAACATTTTAACAATGTATGGAAACTGACAGTTTAGTCTGCATAATAAGAAAAATAATTCCAAAAGGTTGGCGAAACCTGAAAACGTCACTTGAAAATGACATAAGTAAGTGACTTTAACAGATTTACAGTGACGTATCTGTCGTAGATTTTTTGGTCTTGAATTCCAGTTTGGAGTACCTACCTATAGACACCGAAAGGCATATACCTACCTACTAGCATGTCAGAGCCGTCGGTGACTCCGTCTATCTAAAATACACATATTTCCCCAGCTCCCCCTGTTCAACGGCTGGACGGAGGAGGAGTACCGGCGCGCGCACCACGTGACGCTGACGGTGGTGGCGGCGCTGCTCGTGGTGGCCGCGCTGTACCTGGCCGTGTTCCTGTACTACCAGCTCGTGCACAAGCCGCGGGTGGCCAGGCCGGGGAACTATGCCGAGTGAGTGATCAAACTATACATCGGAATTAGAATGTATACTACTGGACGGAGGAGTAGCGCGCGCACCACGTGACGCTGACGGTGGTGGCGGCGCTGCTCGTGGTGGCCGCGCTGTACCTGGCCGTGTTCCTGTACTAACCAGCTCGTGCACAAGCCGCGGGTGGCCAGGCCGGGGAACTATGCCGAGTGAGTGATCAAACTATACATCGGAATGTGACGCTGACGGTGGTGGCGGCGCTGCTCGTGGTGGCCGCGCTGTACCTGGCCGTGTTCCTGTACTACCAGCTCGTGCACAAGCCGCGGGTGGCCAGGCCGGGGAACTATGCCGAGTGAGTGATCAAACTATACATCGGAAAAGGTTATGGTAATCTGTTTAAAGTAAAAAATATTGATACTTTATCAAAATATTTAGTAAATAAGAACCCATGCATATACAGGGTGTATCTGTGAACATTTACATCCCTTTTACCACGTGTTCTACCAACCATTCTGAACAACATTTGTTCTATGACTTTTGAAAATTCGCATAAAATAATTTCATCTTTCCATACAAAGTCGGTCTCGTGACTTGGTCATTTTGTATGGGGAGTCGAAAATTTTTTCGAAGAATTTGAAAAGTTGTTGAACAAATGTTGTTCAGAATGGTTGACAGAACACGTGGTTAAAGGGATGTAAATATTCACAGATACACCCTGTATAACGTCTAGCTGGTTATCTGAGCATTCAAAGTTTCATGAACAAGTCCATTTTTAAAGTAGACCTAAAAAAATGTGTTTTACAGGGTCCGTTTCCAAAATGCCAACGAATCGACGTCGGCGCCGGCCACGACAATCGTTGAACTGCCAGTAACAACGTAAGTACCTTATCTTTGGTACCCAGCGCCGTAACGGGGGGAGGACGATCTAGAGCAATTTTTTTTTCATTTGCCTAGAGGCGAGTATTAAACGATTAAAATATTTTTTTTCAATTTCGAACATACTTATCTAAGACGAATAATAATTAAAAAAATACGAATTACCTAATCGTCGGCAGCATTCGACTTGCATGACATTCTTAAGTGACGTACGCCTCCCCCCTTTTACCTATGTAAGCCCCCTTTACCTCCCTGTCAGCAAAGTGGTCGATAAAATCTTTTTTTTTACAGCACTTTACCTAAGCAGAGCTAACCCTCTCCCCCTCCCTCCTCTTGCTTGCTTACAATCCATATAAGAATTAGTTTGTAAAATTCAGACGGCATAACCGCATTGCGATAAGTCTAATTTCTTTAAAAAAATATGTTAGGACTTTATTAAAACGGGCAGATTTGTTTGATGAAAGAGATTTATTTGGATTATGCTCACACAGGAAAAATTACAATATTGTTGTAACGCATTACCATAGAAAATAGGAAGAGAGAATAGAGGGTTGCCAACACAACGCAAAAAAAAATCCTACTACATTATCAGTGTTACCACCCAATAAAATATGTTATTGCCACTAACAAAATACATTCCATGGAAATTTCAGGGCTGGCGGGGCGCATGAGTTCGTGAACCCTCTGGAGTACGTGCGCGACCTGTGGGACCAGGTCCGCAGGCATCGCCCCGTTGTAAGTTGATGACCCTTAGTTTAATAAACAACGAATAACCAAAACCAAACCCAAACCAAACCAAATTGTATTTTAAACGAGGTTTGTAAAGAGTACTTCTTTCAGAGTAGGCAGCGGCATGACTGTGTGCTTCGGTATTGTTGTTGTCTATGAGCGGCGGTTACCATTTACCATCAGGTGGGCCGCATGCTCGTATATTTCAACAATAAAAAAAATGTATTTCCACTTGACTTGTTGTTAAGTCCCGAAACGAAGTGAGGGACTAGTTAGACTACTAGAAGTTTAACTGTGGGAGAGCCATGCTTCGGCATGAATGGGCCGTCTCGACCCGAGTGATACCACTGCCTCACAGAAAACCGGCGTGAAGCAGCTCCTGTGCTGTGTTTCGCCGAGTGAGTGAGGGTACCGGAGGCCAATCGGGGGAAGGGGATAAAAGGTTAGCAGCGCACTTGTGACTCCACTGGTGTTGCAGGTGTCCATGAGCGGCGGCAATTGCTTACCATCAGGTGATCCGCCTGCTCGTCTGCTACCTATCACATAAAAAAAAAGAGGGCGGCCCACTAGTTGGTTATAAAAAGTGGGAACCAATAGATTTTACTCTATGGTGCGGAACTTCGTTCCGTTAGTTCCTCAAAAATCAGTGTTCACGACTTTATTGACGCATTATAACTGAACTAGCGGCCGCCCGCGACTCCGTCCGCGTAGAAAAGTAACTTTTTACCCCCCTTTCAACCCCCTTTTCGGAATAAAAAGTAGCCTATGTCCTTTCTCAGGGTCTAGATTATCTGTATACCAAATTTCATTTAAATCCGTTGAGAAGTTTTGGCGTGAAAGAGTAGCAGACAGACAGACAGACAGAGTTACTTTCGCATTTATAATATTAGTATGGATGTGTCTCCACAGGGCACCGCAGGGCTGGACATCGACGTGCCGTACATGCAGCAGGACCTGTCTGATACCGAGTCCGACCTGGACGACCGGGACACCAACATGATCATCCGCAAATGAGGAGCGGATTACGTATTAAAGGTTACAGATTATAAATCATCCATAATCATCAGTCGGAACTCCCCATACAAAACGACCTAGGAAGTCACATGACCAACATTGTCAAAAGTCAAGAACCATTGTTCTGGTTCTCAATTTTTACAGCTACACCCAATGTGGAAACTCCAAAGAAATAACGTTCATAATAACTTGACAAAAATAAATAATAAAAGGTTGGCAGCGCACTTGTGACTCCTCTGGTGTTGCAGGTGTCAATGGGCGGCGGCAATTGCTTACCATCAGGTGATCCGCCTGCTACCTATAACATAAAAAACAAATAGGTAGAAACTTCACAAGATTTTTGAAGATTTGGCTAGACTTGTGTCACCCGTCCAATAAAGGGATAAATATTAATGAAATAATTTCTTTCAGGTGTGCGCAATACATTCCGGCTGGCTACGAGTAACCAGGTCTCCCGCTAGGACCCATCTTGGGACCACAACCACAGCATGACCAAAGCTTTGGTCTTTCGCCAATAGATAGCCTGTGCTTTAGCCCAACATTTTAAAATTTTATCTAAATACAATGTGTACATATGTGTGTAATCTTATCTCATATATGTATTGAGTGTTAAGACTTAATTATGGTAAGCATAATTAAAATTATCTTTACTTACTCAATGTTAGAATCACCATTTTACTGAGTATGATTTTTTTAAATAATATTAATATGTGAACATATAATCCAAAGATTCTTTTAGTCATCTATGTAATGAAGAAATTCTCTATCTGATATTGAATGCTAAATAAATTAAATTTATGTATGTAATATTTTACTGGCATTTTTATTTAAATGTGTACTTAATGCAAATTAAAGAATTAGCCATGTAGTTAATATAATTTTATGTGTCCTAAAAAATATGATTAAAAAGTTAAATGTATTCCCAATAAAAGCTAGTTTCATTTTAATAATATTTGTTTTATTTAAAAAAAGATAATTTATCTAATAAACAAGATTTTTGTGTAGTTATAGAAAAATTAAAAAGTAATTTATATTGTAACTTAATACCTACTGAATCAGAATCTAGTCAGCAGAACTCTGCCTGATACTTAATTAAAATGTTAAAAAATAAAACAACTCTTACATAGAAAAAAACCTATATAATTTCTTAATCATAGACAATATTCTGCACTAGGAAAAAGCATAAAATTACTTCCAGAGTTTCTTGATAGACATATTCTTCTCAGAGTCCTTCTGCATGACTTTAGCCACAGCCATCTCAAAGTCTTCCTGTGTTACGTGGACTCTACGTTCACGTAAAGCGTACATCCCTGCTTCGGTACACACTCCCTTGACCTCGGCTCCTGATGCACCAGGCATCAGCTCGGCAATCTTGCGCAAGTTGATTCCTCTTGTCAGATTCATTTTACGAGAGTGAATCTTGAGGATGTCCAGACGAGCCTCCTCATTTGGGGGAGGGAACTCAATCTTCCTGTCAATACGCCCAGGTCTAAGCAAAGCAGGGTCTAGAATATCAATCCGGTTGGTAGCCATGATGACTTTGATGTTCTTTGTTGCTTCGAAACCGTCCAACTGATTGAGGAGCTCCAACATAGTTCTCTGTACTTCTGAGTCTCCTCCGCTGCCAGATTCAATACGTGAAGAACCAATAGAATCAATTTCATCCATGAAAATGATAGATGGAGCATGTTCTCTAGCCATAACAAAGAGTTCTCGAACCATACGACTTCCTTCACCAATGAACTTTTGCACCAATTCTGAGCCGGAGACTCGGATGAAGGTGCACTCAGTGTGGTGGGCGACGGCACGGGCTAACAATGTTTTACCAGTACCAGGAGGTCCATATAAAAGCACACCTTTCGGTTGAGCAATACCCAACGCATCAAACAGCTCTGGGTGCTTCACAGGCAATTCAATTACTTCCTTGATCTCTTTAATCTGCTTGTCGAGACCACCCACCATTTCGTAAGTGGAATCTGGCACCTTTTCGACCATCATAAGAGACACCAAAGGATCTACTTTGTTAGGAAGAATTTTGTGAAGGGTGTAGCTCTCGTTGCGCAGCGCTACTCGGCAATTCGCCGTCACATCGTTGATGTCCACGTTCTTGTCCAAATCCACGACGAATTTGCCTTCTGGGTGGACTTTTACTAGAACCTTCTTCTTGTCCATGGGCTTGACGACCTCGCCGACGTAGGAGCCCTGTTCCTGCAGGAGCTGGAGCTCCTCCCGCAGCATGCGCACCTTCGCGTTGAGCTCATTGCGCTGAGCTTGCAGACGGCGCAGGTTCTGCGACTTCTCGGCCACGATCAGCTGCAGCTCCTCAATCTTGGTTATGTAGTAAGGCCGGAAGCCTTCTCCTTTCACGGAGTCGACCTCCATTTTCGTTAGAGTCATTTTGATGGCGAATTTTACTTCATGTAATGTTCACAGGTGTTTCACAAAGATTTACAATAAAATAAATTGAGGACGCAACGCCAAAATATTTTCCAAGTCACGGTATAGTGCGCCCACTAAAAACTAAAATTTCTACCATATAGCCATAACCTAAATATCAATTTGACATTTGAAAATTGAAATACATAAATCATTTAATACATATTTTCGTGTAAGTAAAACGTGTTAAAATAACCCTACCATGTAATTTTCTGAATAATAAAAATAGCTGTCAACAACAAAGTAAATGAGCATAATATTTAACAGTCAATCACTATAACTGTTACCAAAACTACCATATATATTTTTTCTATTAGCTGGTAACACAGACCAGGAGACGTTCAGAAATGAATGAATCATTAAGTATTCAGTTTTGTAAAAATAAACTTAAACATTTTTGTTACACCCTAATAAAAATACAACACAAATTAAATAAAAATGTTAAAATTATATTTTTATTGTTAAATTATGTATTTTTCGGATGAGTATTCCTGATAATTCCGTCAATCAAAACATGACGTCTATCACTGAGCAAGTAATCACTACGTCGTCTATCTACTTCTTCAAAACTTCAAACATGTAGGTCTGAGCGTGGAGTAAATTTAAACTGCACCATCATCACCGTTTGCTCAAACACAATGAAATCCCTCACTTGTAAACCGATTCCATGATACAAAATTATTGTTCAATGAGTCAGTCAGCATAACAAACATGTGCATTCTCTCAGCCATCGGTATTGCAGTTTGCAGTACATTTGTTCTAAAAATACTGTGGATCATCAAGATGGGAACTTTAGCCCATTGGAGTTTCATCGTGGGGTCCGCCGTTTACCCTGAAGATATGCACGGGAACCTGGTCCTAAGTACTAGCTTATTCGCTTTTATTCTATTTCGGGTCAATCATACCAGCGTTCCTGTGTCCCAAACTTAAGTTTGTCGCCACAGCATTAAGTATCCCTCCGCAAATACACATGTTCCTGCTGTTGCAGAGGAATGTCTCCGCTCGGCTAAAGAGTAAAACAGTGTCGAATACGATAAAGGGATATACTGCAGTCACGTTAATTTCGACTTTATGGACAATATACTCGCTATGGTGATGATTAAATAAATTGAGAACAGACTGATGATGTGCAACGAAACCATGTCACATGCGAAAACTAGTTCAGAATACAAAAAGAGATCCCTTTGAACAACTTGATCCTTGAAACAACTTCTTTCGAGAATTCATGATTTAAAATAAAAATAATCATTTTACGAATCAAGCAAACAAGGTCAATAACCGGAATTCAGCCTTATTTTCGATCTATGCTGAAGTGAAGCGAGAGAAGGACCTCAGAAACGTTATAAAAGATGCACTAATCTACATTTAAGATTACTAATATCAATACAAGCTGCTACTTGCAGAAATACCTACCTATGTGTGACTTTGGCCCATTAATTAAATCAGTTTTAAATATCCCAGCCAGCCTAAGAAGTAACCTACTTATTGAATTTTAGAAAAATAAAATCCTTGAAAATCAATCGAAGACTGCAGCAGAGATGTAGCTGGTAGGATGACATTTAAAACTACCCACAACCACAAGGGCTAAATTAAATAATACCTGTATCAGGTAACATACTTACACGCCCGGTAGAAAGTCTGCATCGGATCAGCTAAAGATTAATAATAGTAAGTATTATTCTATAAATCTAATGTAAAATATCTAGAAACCGATAAATAACTAACAGGCAAGTGGTTTTTATTTTGTAACGAAGTGCTAATTACTATGTTACTTACACACGTGATTTTTTTCAATCTTATCTTAAGTAAACTCAACAGACAAGCATTCCCTTATTTAGCCTAAGGCCGCTATCGTCTCGAGATCAAAGAAGAGAAGTCTCGTGATAGATCATTATGTATTTACAATATCCTACCTACACAGCTGAAAGAAATCAAATAAATGGTTATCGATGATTGTAAAAGAATCATCATGCCAATCAATTGTTATTTTATGGATGTTAACTTACTCAGCTAATAGAGAAAAAATGTTTACTTATTGTCTTACGCGGTTTATTTCCAGACTAAACTTGTATACGATAAGGCAGAAGGCAGTCGCTCTGACGCGGCGCCTGACGCAAGTTGTGTTCCTCAGCATCGGCGATCGGTGCGGAAATTAAACTTTAAAAAAGTAAATAAAAAAAATAAGTTTGACATTGACAGGTAACCTAAGTTCACGAATTTTCAATTTCGCTTGCAAAATATTGATTAATTTCTGCTAATTATAGTATTTTATAGTTGCCGTTTAAGTGTTTACGCTTATCTATTGTATTGTGGAGCATAACTGAACCGATAATATTAGTGATTATTATGTGTAACAGAACTTTTACCTTGATATTTGTTGTTTGTGAGGTGTCTTTGTAAATAATAGTTGTTTTAAGTGAACAGGTAATTTATTATTGTTTTATTTTATGTTATGTAAGTTTTTTTGTAGTGTTAAGTGATCTGGGTGTGTGGCTAAGTAAGTTTCTGGTAAGGATACTTATTGAGGCGGGTGTAATAAAAATAGTTGTAAGGTCGGGCCTTGACCGTGGTAACGGCAGTCACGAGAGTAAACAGGCGCGGAAATGTCCTGCTCAGTGCGTATTGATGAGGCAGCACGTTAAATAAGGCAAACTTAGATTTCAGAGAGGTATAATGATTTATAAAATATGCTTGGACTCTCTGTTATTTTTTTACTATAAGATGTGCACAGACTAATTCAGATAATAAATTGCATGAAATAAAATTAGAGGGGCTAGATTTTAAAGTTTTCACATGAAAGTTTGTCAGTTAAATATCTTCAGTATAAAATCATATAAATATTTATTTTTTTAATTCTGTCCATTGCATTTATAATTTGGTAAGTAAATACTATTTACCTAGCTTTCTGCAAGTGATATTTCCCACACGGAAAAAAATATGTTTTCCCATTTTATTAGACATTTTCCTGTAGTAAAACCTCTAGGCTCTAGTACTCAAGCAAGGATTATTTAATTTTCTACTGGTTTTTAGATTCAGTATGTTTTCTTTATAATTTTTCATTAAAAATAATCTCTCTTAAATGAATTTAATTTCACCAAATCTTGGGCTGATTGTGGATGGAAATAATAATAATAATAAAAAATTAATAGGTAACCTATCTTTCCTCTTTGTGAATAACATACCTATACGTAGATAAGATGAAAGATAAAAAGATATCAAAATGTGTGACTAATATTGCTATTTTCATTATCAAGATACTATCTTGATACTATTGGAGCAAAATTTCATTCACAGTTTTATTTTCCAGAATGGGTAACACAAGCAAAAAGTTAGCAGCGAAATGCACGTTGCTAACGAAAGAGGAGCAAAAATATGTGGCCGCTACGTTCAGAGCCGCCAGCAAGAACTCCGAACGGATACGGGAGGACGATCTCATAGTGAGTGGCAAATTAGATGCCGTGTCGCTAGAAGTGCGTTCATTTTTTGTTTTTCCTTTTTTAGTTTTACATAAACTTTGGTCAATGACAAGTTTAAAAAGTTATAGAACTGATATTACATATCTTAAAGATTTGCTATCCAGTTCCATTTTAATGAAATGATTTAAGTTATTTATCTATATCTATCTATCTACGAAAAAGTCGAGCGATGTAATCGACACCCAGCTATTGGCAAAAATTGGAACTATCTACTACAAAAATAGAGAAACTTTGTCCCGTAACGAAGTAAGGCCTGCCCTTATTTTTTTATATAATTTTGTCTTGTCACTGACCAAAATAAATACAACTACATACAAGTTTCAGTAAGTCAATCTGTATTTGTGTTTTGTATTTTGTCCAGTAGAGTACCTATTTAATATCAGAAGTAGATATCTCTTTAAACTATTAGGGATGCATCCATTTACATTCGGCTGTTAAAATACACGCCACGATAATATTTCTTTATTATAACTCCACGGCAATATCTATTTATTTCTTTATTAAAACATTATTGCACAAAACTTCGTACAATAGCTGAACTTATTACCCAGAGACAATCAATACCACTCAACCTTTGGGTCTTACAGAAAAAGGATGACGGATCAGTGAAAAGTATTATAGAGTCTAGTGCAAAGTCACTGAATTTATACAAATTGCCACAAATTTTTCCAATAAACAAATAAATTAAAATGAAATTTATTTTGAAAAAAGTTTCGACGATTTAAAAATTATAGTGGTCATGTCTATTGTTGTAAAGTACCAAAAAATTCGTAATATCGATGATATAATATGTACTTTATGTATGACTTCGTTATTTCTGGTTTCCATAGTACAAGGGAAAACCTTAGTTTGGGACCAGGACAATGTATGTGATGTTATCTCAATTTATTATTATTATATCGGTATTGGATGCATCCCTAATATTTATTTTTACATTTGTTTGAACACCCGTCCTTAGTAACTTGTATGTAATATAACTTTAGTTTCTTAACGACAATCAGAAGCTTTGTGTATGAGCAAGTCGCTTCCCAAAAGGCTCGTGTTGGGAAGGCTTTTAAAGGCGTTCAAGGATTATGTAGGTATTAAATCCAAAACCAAATCTTCAAGAAACGAGCGTATACCTTCCTTAAAGGCCGGCAACGCATCCGCACTCCTTCTGGAGTAGCTGACGTCCATGGGCGGCGGTGTTCACTTACCATCAGGTGACCCGCTTGCCTTCCTATACTATAAAAAAATAAAAAAAAAGGACAAGATTTAAAAAAAAAACGAAATGCTTGAAGAGGCCCATACAAAAAGCTCTTGATATGTCGAATTGAAATTTTTATGATTAAGGCTGTTAAACATGAAAGAAATATTTTTTTACATTTTGAAAACTTGTATAACTTGATTTAAAATAACGTCTGATAACTTAAACAAATTATGATTAGATATTGAAAAAAATCTAAAGAGTTTGGCAGCCCTAATTGTAATTTACGATCACAGCATATCTATCATTACCGTTGAGATACAGAACTCGCCTTTATATACCTATCGCATACTCAGATTATGTAGGGTCCAATGTCCTTTCATGTCAAAGATATAGTCAAATGGCTTTCTAGACTACTGGCCCGTGTTAAAAAAATTATGGGTCATTTGAACCACCAGATGACCTATGTAGAACGATATAAGAGCATAAAATAATAAGATTCAGCATTATGCCGTCACTTGTAAGCTGTCCAACTGAAGACCACAGAAAGAGAGGGGGTTGCAAACCCTTGGTATTTTCCCCTTGTCGCATGATTTTGTACGGCGTTGCGGAATAATGTATTAGAAGCAATACTGAAAATAGCATGAAACTGATGCCGTACAAAATTAAATGATCAAATTCACCCTGGAAATTGACTGAAAATCAAAAAAAAAAATCCGACATTTTGGCGCACAATTTTTGTACGGCATCAGTTTCATGCTATTTCAGTATTGCTTCTAATACATTATTCCGCAACGCCGTACAAAAATCATGCGACAAGGGGAAAATACCAAGGGTTGCAACCCCCTCTCTTTCTGTGGTCCTCAGTTTGGACAGCTTACAAGTGACGGCATAATGCTGAATCTTATTATTTTATGCTCTTACATCGTTCTACATAGGTCATCTGGTGGTTCAAATGACCCATAATTTTTTTAACACGGGCCAGTAGTCTATTCCATCCGTATATCCCAAGTCCTAAAAATACGAGAGAGAATAGTTTCACCAGAACAATCGATCGATCAAAGTTCTTTGAGTAAATATGATTTGAGTCGTTCTTTCGGTACCGTTCCGCGACGTCTCAATGCATTTTTTATCAAATCAGTCACATTTACTCGTATTCTACCATCGATTGAAAATATCATCAATCGAACAGATGGCAGAAACCATTAACGGGGACTAATCCACTAGATGGCGTATTGTTAGACTGAGGTCCAACTTCAACGTTGTTGGTTGTTTAGTGACATTTTGACATCTCACATATAACCAATCACCAGATGGACCTAAGTTCTACAATACGCCATCTAGCGGGTTTTTCACACGCGATAGCTCCCATTGAATTCGATTGAAACCGATTAATTCGTTCTTTTCGTAATCTCGACCGTTCGATTGATCTTCAATTAAATGCAATTGGATTGGACCCAGTATATTTTTTTGAAAGACTTGCCAACCAAAAAAAGCACTTAAGCACATTAATGACTGAATTCATACCTATGAAGTTGGATATGCTGTTGATCTATATTATGTTTTATTTCGTTCTTAATCAGTTTACCCTGAGTGCTAATACTTCTGTGTCACTTTGGTTTGTCCAGCACTCGCCTGTAGACTTAGGTGGAGGTATTGTGTTGTCCAACCTAATATGTTTTTAATATTTTCGTTACATTTAGTACCATTTTACTTTAAAGTCTTAGTAGTTAGAGAAGTAATTAGTGGTTTTAGTGTGTTGAGTTTTTTAGAATGCGTTTTCGTGATATCTTTTTTCAATCTCTTGGTTATTGAAATAAGTGATTTTGACTTTCGACCCGTAGTTTTTTAAAGACTTCAAATTAAAGGTTTAACCTTCATGGTTGTCGAAGAAATGGTTTAAATTTCGCAGCACTCTTTATGTGTGTCGTCTTTATAGAAACACCGTCTCGTCTCCTGTCAGTAATAGGTCCCGTAAGGTGGATAGCCACACAACAATGTTTACAAATCTCTCTATATTCTGCAATCGATTCTCAGTTCATTTAAAACAACCGAACAGTTTTTTTACATACATACATATTTCTTTAAAATGTTAGGAAAACTTACAGCTAGGTACAGTGGCCAGCACATCAAGTTACTACAATCTGTCAAATTTACTCAGTTGATATTGAACCAAACACGTTTGACATAAAAGTGAAGTTCGATTGAAGAAATTTGACAGATTGTAGTAACTTGATGTGCTGGCTACCGTACATACATAACTATGTAGTTAAACTTTAAAACATGCAGTACCTTTTCTACATGTTAACGACGACCGATTAAATAATAATTAATTAAGGGGGTGTTTTGTCGACTGCATACACTCGACTATACACAGCGCAGACGCTGCTTCACGCCAGTCTTCTGCCGGGCTAACATGCGCACCACGAGATAATTTGTCGACACTCGTATTTTGTCGGCGCAAGTTGCGTCTCGCTCACCTGACTGAGCGTTGAGCGGGACAGCAGGATGCGCTCTCGCGAACGAGAGTCGGCAAAATTTTGTCGCGGTGCGCATGTTAGGCCTAATGGAGACCGTGGTATCACTCCGGTCGAGCCGGCTCATTCATGCCGAAGCGTGGGAGATCTTCACGATGGCCATGTTCGTGTTAGCCCCTCAGATGTGAAGCTGTACTAACCCGCAGGAAAAACGTTAATTTTTTTTTAAGTTTTGCCTTGATTGATTCCCCATTACATACAGGGTTAATATATAATAATAATATAATATTTCACTACATCACATACATTGATCTGACTCTGAGATAGGTAGCTCAAGCACCTGTGTTACAGATATCAGAACCAACAGTGGGATTACAAAATATATACATATAATACTTTTTTTTGTAAATACATACTTATAATACATAGAAAACACCCAGGACTAATACAAACAGACATGTTCATGCACACAAATGTTTGTACTGTGCGGAGATCGAACCCGCAACCCTTGGCCCAGACGCAGCATTCAGTACCACTGAACCAACCGGGTCGTCAGGGTTAGCAAACCTACACTCGCCAACCACAACCGTTTTGATTTACGACTACTAAATCGTCGTACAAGTGTAAACGACTAGAAATAGACGCGACTGGGCGTTGTTAGTGAGTCGATACACTCCAGCATACTTCAGCTTATGATTTGTGTTACACGTGAGAAAAATACCATAGAATCTGTGGTATATATCTTTCATAGCTCAAGGAACTGACGGCGGATAGAAAGAATCTGGATATTAAACTGTAACAAGTCATGATCTTCCTCTTTAGATTGTTTTTGAAATTAAAATCATGTCATATTTCAGTAAAATGTTTCATCTACAATATTAAAGGTACTTTCCTTCCATGTGACATGGCCGTGGGACGCCCTCTATAACAGACCTGAACACAGTCTGTTTAGTGTCTGGGTGTTTCCAGACACTAAACAAACAGAAGTGTTCATCATACAAATTGTGGTCCAGGTGGGGATCAATCCCACAACCTTTGGCGTATGAGGTAGGATCACTACCAAATGCGCCATCCAGCCAGTCCCGGATTCCTCACGATATTTTCCCTTTCCTTCGAGCCGATGGTAGAAATACGACTTAGACCTCATCTTTACTTACATCAGGTGTGATCGAGGTCAAATTAAAATTAAATGAATGAGGTAAAACTTACTTAAATTAAATGAAAGAGGTGAGTGTCAATATTACCACTGCACACTGGTTCGGAACGTATTCCGAACCAGTGGTATAATACACTCGGCGTCAAAAAAATCGCACATCTGCGTAGTTTTCATACTAACGCGCTCATATCACAGCTTCGTATATTAAAAAGTAAAACATTTTATTACAATATTTTTAAGGTTACATTACGAATATATGCTCGTCTTTTAATCCAACATTTTCATCATCCATGGAATTTACTTGATTCGTCCAAAAAAATTAAAAAGTAAATCAGTTTTTCAGCTCCATAGAACATTGTATGGGACAAGAACATTGATTTACTTTTTTATGTTTTTGGGAAAATTAGGAAGTTTTCACGACTAATTAAGAAGCATGATTAACAGACGAGCATATAAAAACCATGTTACGTAAAAAATATTGCAATCAAATGTTTTACTTTTTTATATACGAAGCCGTGATATGAGCGCGTTAGTATGAAAACTACGCAGATGTGCGATTTTTTTGACGCCGAGAGTATTAACACTCATAAGTGTTCTGTATGGACCTAAATTGAATAAACTATTTTCATTACATTTCACTATTTTCATTTCATTTCATTTCAAAGGCTTGTCTGTCGTAGAATAATAAAAAAAGTGCATCCAGAGATGCAAGCTTCTTCTCGCTTAGACGGCGTGTTCATATATACCCTGGGAGCTACCATCGCCGGTTTTCTCGGATTTATTTACCAGCTATAAAAATCTAACAACCGCTCCCATACTATAATCAATAGTGAGATAGCCTATACCTATTAATCAATGGGCAAAATATCATAATTTCAGCGATCTAGCGAATGATCTATTTATGTGTTAGCTTTACAAATTAACCGTTAACCGCGGATTTACAGCTGTTTTTATTGCGTCTTCCTCGGCGGTATATCGGGCATAATATATTTCCAATATTAATAGTTTGTAACAATTGGCCTGGGTTGGGTTTCAATTTGATGCTTTAACAAAGCCACGCGTGTTTTTTTTTATGTGATAGGTAGCAGACGAGCAGGCGGATCACCTGATGGTAAGCAATTGCCGCCGCCCATAGACACATGCAACACCAGTGGAGTCACAAGTGCGCTGCTAACCTTTTATCCCCTTCCCCCCCGATGGGCCTCCGGTACCTTCACTCACTAGGCGAAACACAGCACAGGAGCTGCTTCACGCCGGTTTTCTGTGAGGCAGTGGTCGGTCTGCTCCGGTCGAGCCGGCCCATTCATGCCGAAGCATTGCCGTCATGTGTGGCGTGACATGTTTGACCAATGTATGCCCATAGAATTGGAATGTACAAAAATACCATGTCATTCGGCAGGCGATACCAAAAACGGAACGCACATTTTGTGCGTAAAGTAGTATAAATACTCATTAAATTTTTCATAAATAAAGACATTATATTCTATTCTACAACCAATCAGATGTTGATCCTTTACTTCTATAATATACTAGCGGCCGCCCGCGACTTCGTCCGCGTGGAAAAGTAACTTTTTACCCCCCTTTTAACTCCTTACAACCCCCTTTTCGCAATAAAAAGTAGCCTATGTTCTTTCTCAGGGTCTAGATCATCTGTATACCAAATTTCATTTAAATCCGTTCAGTAGTTTTGGCGTGAAAGAGTAACAGACAGACAGACAGAGTTATTTTCGCATTTATAATATTAGTATGGATTACGATAAAAATTAATACTATAATGATAGGATTTTCTATAGTCGGTGACATGTCAAGTTACCCACCTGCCTGCTGTGCGAAAATAGCATTTGTGTCTCAGACAAAATGACGTTCCAAAGTTCAAAAAGGGTACTCACGGCTCCGCGCAGTTTTTCAATTATGGCTTTTGACAGTGATCTGTTTATTAAGAGTGCATGTTTTTGCGTAACAGAGATACATGTTTTTGCGTAACAGGGGTGCATGTCTTTGCGTAACAGAAGTGCATGTTTTTGCGTAACAGGGGTGTATATCTTTGCGTAACCGATATGTAGGTAATAAATACCGCTTACCGAATCACGGCTCCGCGCAGTTTTTCAATTATGGCTTTTGACAGTGATCTGTTTATTAAGAGTGCATGTTTTTGCGTAACAGAGCTACATGTTTTTGCGTAACAGGGGTGCATGTCTTTGCGTAACAGGAGTGCATGTTTTTGCGTAACAAGGGGTGTATTTCTTTGCGTAACCGATATGTAGGTAAAAAATACCCTTTACCGAAAAGCCAGCATCCTGCTACTGAATCGTAATGTTTTGAAACATCTCATTAATTGTTGAGGCGAACTATTATTGCGTGAATTTGCGTGGCTAGTGATCGCGCTCGGAATCCATTACGTTTGTTTATAAACAGACCGGCAGACGAACATTAGTCGTGGTTTTGTGACGGGCTCGCGAGCTCTAAATTAGTACCGTGGAACTTGAAGGAAAGGAAATATTGTACCAAAATTACAATAATCGTGCCGCACAATTAGGTTGTTGCTTAGTATAGGCAGCGTCAGGTCGAATTACTCCGTCACAGTGCAAAAATAGCACTTGTGTTGTGTCAAACAGTTACCCTCCTAGTAACGCGAGTACTTACCTTCTAATTGTAGGAGAGCCACGCTTCGGCTATCCCACCAAAGTCAATAATGGGGGCTACCGCCTGTGGAAAATCCGTAGATGGCGTACGTGTAGACTGAGGTCCAACTACACGGTGATTGGTTACTTCTTTTGATGTGAGATGTCAAAATGTCACTAAACGACCAATGACGTTGAAGTTGGACCTCAGGTCTAGACCCTGAGAAAGAACATAAGCTATTTTTTTATTGCTGAAAGGGGGTTAAAGGGGGGGGGGGGGGTGAAAATGATTAAATAATTGAATAATTGTTACCCAAAGATACTATTCCACGCGGACGAAGTCGCGGGTAACAGCTAGTCCATACTAATATTATAAATGGTAAAGTTTGTCTGTCTGTCTGTATTTTGTCTTCGTTTCACGGCAAAACGGAGCGACGAATTGACGTGATTTTTTAAGTGGCGATAGTTGAAAGGACGGAGAGTAACATAGGCTACTTTTTGCCCCTTTCTAATCCCCTATTTTACGGAAGTGGTGGACGCGAGCGAAGCCGCGGGCAAAAGCTAGTATCACATAAAATGGAGCAGGTTGGCTTAGGGGGCAACTCGGGCAAAAAATCTCGGGCAGGAATTTCAAGGTTTTTTAGCTGGTCACTGTTCTAACCTAACCTCACCAATATTTTTTGTTTCACAGAGTTTAGTATGTAATATCATCACAAATATTTTGGTGGGGCTAAGTCTAAACACTGACCAGCAAAAAAATCTTGAAATACCTGCCCGAGTTTTTTTGCCCGAGTTGCCCCCGCCCCCGCAGGTTTGCTCTATATCCCAGACCACTCAATAAGTCCGCTTGCAATTTAGTTAAAAGCCTATAGGCGTAGGGCAAAACACACAAGCCATGAGCTCTGACGTCAGAGCTGGTCCAAACAATAGGTATGATGTCCAATTAGGGAATGTATTGGCCTGTGACACAATGTAAAGATAAGGCGTCACATAGATAATTGGGTATTTGACTAATCTCGATATAGTAAAAAATATTGATACTCTATCAAAATATTGGTAAATAAGAACCAATGGCCAACATTTTCAGTTAAAAATATAACGTCCTAGCTGGTTTTGTCAGCATTCAAAGTTTCATGGGCAAGTCCATTTTTAAAGTATAAAATTTAAAAAAAATTGTTATATCATTGAACTACCCGTACATTTTCCACCAACTTTTATTATGAAACCATATTACTTAAACGAAACATTTGATCTAGCTACCAAACAAAATTTACTAGACGCGCATACAGAAGTTTGAGTTGTGACGTCACAATTCAATAGCCATTTGTATAGAGCGTTTTTGGGCTTGCCCAAAATATGTGCTCTTAAAGTTGTGATATCTCAGGTGATTCAAATGAGAATCAAGTGATTCTTTCAACGATGTTTCTTAAATTGAGGCGTCTTTTGATTAAACAAATAAAAAAAAAATTGTCAAATACCCAATTATGTGGCATAGGCCACACATAAACTATTTTGAGAATGCAATTTTTTGTCGACGGCCTCGATGGTGCAGTGGCTAAGGTATTCGCCCGATGCGCGAATGGTCCCGGGTTCGATTCCCGGTCAAGTCAATTTAGAAAACTACATTTTCTAAGTTGACTTGTGTCTGGGTGTTTCTGGGTTGACGCCCCCAGTTAATTATCGTCATCTGGTCATAGTACAGGGGTTGCCCTAGTTTGAGACCAGGTTGATTGGTGTGATTGTTTGAGCGCCGGCTGAGACGTAAGAGTCGTGGGTTCGATTCCCGCACCGAGAGAAATGTTCGTTGATGAAACGGATATTTGTCATGAGACTGAATGTTTGTTGTTTCTGGTTTCCATAGCACGAGGAAAAACCTTAGTTTGGGACCAGGGCAATGTATATTATATATTTAAGTATCAATATCTTTGTGATCCTCTGTTGTCTGATATCTGTAACACAAGTGCTAAACCTATTTAGTACGGAGTCAGGTCAATGTATGAGATGTTGTGTTCATTTATTTATTCATCATCATCATCAGCAACTCACACTCGTCTACTGTTGGACATAGGTCTCGCCTAATGCACGCATTGCTATTTTTCGGCCACTCTCATTCAGCTCATTCCATCCATCTCATTTATTTATTATATTTATTTAATACGTTACTGTTGGTACAACCTCCGAAATCTAAGGGCTACAACGAAACGGAATTAGCAATCTAATCTTTATACCCGTCCCTTTCACACGCGCTGTCACTCTCTCTCTCTATTTAGATGCTAAAGGGTATATTCTCGTTCTTTAAGGAACCCGCTTGCTCGTTTGCCGCCTCTAGTATAAAAAAAAAAAAACTATTGTAGGCCCTTAATAGGGCATAAGTCAACGAAAAATTTTCATTGGTTTTTCGCTCTTATGTAATGATAGATAAGGTTCAAAATCATGTGCGATCTATTTCCTGTTGCCTTATTACATAGACTCCAAGCCATTACAGAGCGAAGGTAGGTGTGTCCCTGAAGTCATAATTACATAGTTGTTTGTTTAACGCTCGACATAATTTTGGTTTTGTCTAATTTACTTAGCAAGTAACATGTTTATGTCTGAGTTAGTTTTATTACGTACGCTAGGGAGTTTTAATGAGTAGTTCGCATCACCACAGGCATCACATAAAAATATGACCGGTGGTTAAACTTGTTGTAGTTTTAGGGTTCCATAACTAAACGGTAAAAATGGAACCTTTATTCGTCTTGTCTATCTGTCACAGCCCCATTTTTCCGCAATCCAAATTTTAAAACTGGTAAACACTTTTTGACCGCCACCAGGCCTGTCCCACTCCGCGTGTAGTATCAAACTTGCAAGTACATGCGGCGTCCCCTCCGGAGGGGCCAGTCAGTAGAAAATCACGAGCGAGCGGCGACGCATGCGCGACAGTTGCGTGCGATAGAAAGAGAACGCACTTCTAGGTATGAATAATTGTAGGTGTTGAACGCTGGGCGGCCGGAATTTCAACTTTATGTTATGGTAGTAAGTGGG
The DNA here is from genome assembly GCA_014851415.1 of Cnaphalocrocis medinalis. NCBI lineage: Eukaryota > Metazoa > Arthropoda > Insecta > Lepidoptera > Crambidae > Cnaphalocrocis > Cnaphalocrocis medinalis. The sequence goes on from JABMDO010001042.1 coordinate 25,125, forward strand.
CATTCTGTACTTGTACTATTAAGTATTCTGTGCCGCCACTGTACATAATACAATAACCATAAAAAATAGTGGTGTTGTAAATTTTCTGGAATTTTTACAAGTCTATTTTAAGTAGTAGTAGTCTACTAAACAAGTAGGGGAACCGAGACAGTGATTGCCCAGGGTACAGTGATTGCCAGGTTTAAGGTTAACGTAGATTTTAACTTATTTTCAAAGGAGTAGTTTTGAATTAAATCCGTTAAATAACACTAGAGTACTCTTTAGCAGAATTCTAAATAAGAAATTTGTCAACATTTAAAAAAATATATATTATAATGGCTGTTTTTGCACAGCAGGTGTTCGTCTCTTCAAAAAACTCGAATTCCTTAGGAGAATCGGATACACTTAGTAGTTTTAATTATTGTGTCACTTTTATTTTATTTTTTGAATGTGAAAGCTAAACAACGAGCTAGTTAAAGCTTTGATGTATCATTTGAATCAGTTATTATGGTATAAAAATATTCCATTTAGTATTTAGAGGGGGTGGGCAATCACTGAATTTTTAGAGCAAATTTTATGATTTTTTTTGCAAAACGTTATATTTACAAATATTCTTTAGATATTTGAATTATTGCTAACTTATCTCAAAGCTAAACTACCAATGGTATATAAAAGTCGCACACTGCTACCCAATTGTTAAAATAAAGGATTTAATTGAAATAAAACTTTGCATCATTTTCTTAAGTGGGCAATCACTGTCTCGGTCACCCTACCAATTTGTAAAAATTCCATCACAACCCTGGATTTCCTGGCCATGTGGCAACCTTGATAATGGGCGGCGCGTTCGATATTTGAATTTTGACGAAGCGCACGCTCCTGCGCCCATTGTTTGAAAGCGGGCCACGTAGTGCGCGTACGCATGGTGGACAGAGTTGAAATTGGGTATTTGACTAAAATTTTTTTATGTTTAATCAAAAGACGCCTCAATTTCAGAAACATCGTTGAAATAATCACTTGATTCTCATTTGAATTACCTGAGATATCACAACTTTAAGTGCACATTTTAGGCAAGCCCAAAAACTCTCTATACAAATGGCTATTGAATTGTGACGTCACAACAACTCAAACTTCTGTGTGCGCGTCTAGTAAATTTTGTTTGGTAGCTATCAAATGTTTCGTTTAAGTAAATGGTTTCATAATAAAAGTTGGTGGAAAATGTACGGGTAGTTCAATGATATAATTATTTTTTGAAAATTTTATACTTTAATAATGGACTTGCCCATGAAACTTTGAATGCTCACAAAACCAGCTAGACGTTATATTTTTAACTGAAAATGTTGGCCATTGGTTCTTATGGGTTGGTCGAGACGGAAAACTGCATTTTATAAAGGGCGGTAAAAATCCAACTTCTCTTCGAGAGCCATAAGCCCTAAGCATGAATGGCTCGGCTCGACCGGAGTGGTCTCACAGAAGACCGGCGTGAACCAGCGTCTGCGCTGTTTCGTCGAGTGAGTGAGGGTGCCGGAGGCCCAATTGGGGGGAAAAGGGGTCTAGGATTTGGTAGTTGCCGACTTCATGGCCACACAAAACAGAATGGTACATTCCCGCCGACAGTATTCCATAGAAAAAATAAACATTCAACGTTCATAACACGTAAACCATCGCTGATCATCTGTTTGAAATGTATGCATCACCCATAGCAAGGAAACTTCAACCTTATCAGCACTCCATCAGGCGATATACAACCTTCAATATTTTCCCGGAGATTTAAGGTTCAAATTGATGTGGAGAGATGGCTGACGTTGAGCGAGAGTTATGGGACGTCTGTAAGGTACTTTAGAAGAGAAATATGCTGTTGGACGTTTTGATCAAGAAGTGATGCAGGAACAATCTGTGTGGGGTTGAATGTGATAGGAAAATGAAATTTATTCCTAAAATACAAGAGCATGTCCTCTTAGTTCCTAACTCGACCAATAGATGGCGTTGGGTGCCGATTAGATCACGCAAATGCTTCGACTTTTCGGTTGATCAATAAGCCTTGTCGTTTATATACCTCTTAATAGTTATATATAATGTAGAGATCCCACTAATATTATAAACGTGATAGTTTGTAAGTATGTATGGACGGATGTTTGCTCCTCTTTCACGCAAAAAGTACCGAATGGATTTTAATGAAACTTTACAATAATTTAGCTTATTCATCAGAATAATACTTGGGCTACAATTTATGAAAATGCTAGCTTTTTCCCGCGGCTTTGCTCGCGCCCCCCCCACTTCCCTAAAATGGGAGATTAAAAAGGTGCAAAAAGTACCCTATGTTAACTCACCACCACTATCTCTACTTAAAAAATCACTTCAATCCGTCGCTCTGTTTTGCCGTCAACGATCAATGCGTACAAAGACGCAGGCGGCCGCTAGTAGGTTATAGTATTAGACTAGTGGCCCGCCCTCACTTCGCTTCGGGACCGTAGTTCAGATATGAACCAATAGATGGCGCTGTGCAATACATCGCGCACAGCTGTGTCCAATTACATCGCGCAAGCGTTTCGTGTTTTCGGTTTACCTATAAGCCTTGTCGTTGTCTATAGAAGTTATCTCTTTATAAATAGTATAGAAGATTGTATAATAGTATAGATATCGCGGTCAAAAGTACGAGGTATAAACTAAACCATGGAAAGATACCATAATTGAGAAGACGCGTGAACCGATATTTGACAGACTTCCTATTTGGTCAAGAGATTTCAAGGGCTTTAGTACATAAGCACATTTATTTAGTTTTTATCGCTTTGAGAAAAATAGTCCCGACTCGGGAAGGTACTCGAGGTCGAAATATATTTTTAGACAAATTATAAATAACTTGAGGGGACGATATTTCAAAGAAGGCTCTGTTTGTCACCTATACCGAAAACAGGATATGTGACCGAAAAACGGGACTATTCGTTCAAAACGGGACAGGTTACCGAAAAACGGGACTACCCCTTTCAAAACGGGACAGGTGACCGAAAAACAGGACTATCCCGTTAAAACAGCAATGTCCCATTTGAATTGACACTGTCCCGTTCAAAACGGGACGATCAGTTTACTCATGCATGCATTGTGTAGGAGTTCGTCTGAGAGTGAGTGTATTTCAGCACTTTTCAAAACAAAATTTACGCAAATCATTCATCTCCATCGCAACCAAGAATTTGCGAGAGTAAACCAAACTATCGTGTTATATTTTCGCGAAGCTAAAATGGGCAGTTGTGAGGTTTTTACGTCCATATCAAATAACAATGAAGTGTGGGGAGACCGGGGTATACGGAACGACCCGTTTAGCGAATGGTTTGAGCGCCGGTTGAGACGTAACGGTCGCGGGTGCGATTCCCGTACCAACACAAATGTTTGTTGATGAAACAGATATTTATGTTGGGTCTGGGTGTTCGTGGTTCCTTCGTTGTGTCTGGTTACCATCAGTTTGGGACCAGGACAATGTATGTGATGTTGTCTCAATTTATTAACTTAATAAATCAAACCATTGCGCAAAACGGGTCGTCAAATTATTATTATTTATTTATAAGTACTTGTGTAGTAAAGTAACACAGCGACCCGAAGTGGATCTTTTCGATAAATTTTGACAAATTGTTAAACAAGTATTGTTCAGAATGGTTGATAGAATACGTGGTTAATAGTATGTAAATGTTCACATATACACCCTGTATATTACACCCAGACACTAAACAAACACGAGCGTTCATCATAAAATGTACTGTTATTTTTTATTTTATATTTATTTTATTTATTTGGTACCTTACAAAACATATTACAATCTTATGAAATTAAAACTATTACATCTCTCCTCAGTTTCCCCTACACGAGTTCCAGTTTTATGGCGTAATAAAATAGCCTTAATGTTGTCGGGTTATGAAAGATGTGAGTGTATAGGAATTGTTACATAAATGTTGAAAATGTATTGAATTGTATGAGAACCCATTAATTCCACTAAATTGATGATAAGTATAGTAAAAGATAACATCCACATTTTTGGGAGAGTCACGCTTCGGCATTAATGGACCGGCTCAACTGGAGTAATGTCACAGCCTCACTAAAGAGCGGCGTGAAGCAGCGCCTGCGCTGTGTTTCGCCAAGTGAGTGAAGGTACTGGAGACCTAATTAAGGTTTCCATACTTCCGATCCAATGCGTAACCCACTTTTAGGGACCTATGTACATGGCGGCTAACAAATCTTCTGTGACGCCTACTGGCGTCAGCCGCCACACAGTAAAGTGAGGCCCTTAGGCGTCTTCCGCCATGATTGAAAACATTTTGCTTTTTGTCATGATTTTGACTTGTTTATGAGTGTTTACATTCAGTCGGTGTCACATGAATACTTTAGTAATATCTGTTCCACCTCGTTTTGTAATGTGATATACAATAAATGCTTTGAATTTGAATTTGTCGGCCTTAAATATCAATTCTTTAAGTCGCCGTTCGGCGTCATACGGCATACGTAAAAGATTTAAATGACGCCTTAAGGCGTCACCCGCAAAGAATTGGTGCAGGAATCCGGCTCTAACTAACAAGTCTACTTGCAGAAGTTCTGGGGCCCCCAGATAGACCCTCGGCTGGCGCAGTACCTCACCAACTTCCTGTTCGGCTGCGGCCAGCAGAAGGCGCCCGCCGTCGACTTCAACCGCTTCGCCGAGCTGTACGTCTATAATGTAAGAGGTATGATTATAACATATCTAGATAACTAACTTCACTTCTACTCCAAAAGTCGTTAATTTTTATTTTTGGTATAGCAATTCTTTGCAATTTATTCTTAAGTAAATATTGCACTTAAAAACATCCTCGGAGGGTTCAGGTGGGACTCGAACCCACAACCTTCCACAGACCGGGCAGACATGCTATCCACTTTACACCATTCGAACCCCTTACTATAGTCTGTTTCAATTATGATGTCCCTCTGGACATTTCGAAGAACGTAACTCTGCATGTTACGTGTACGTAACGCGCGAGATCTATAGATCAAATCAAATATTATATCTTTTTGTACTTGGTAGTAAATCGTCATTAGGAAAATATACAATTATACAAAAATACCCTACAATTATAGTCTGTTTCAATACATTCAATTATGAAGTCCCTTTTTGTGTTTGGTTGTTAATCGTCATTTGAAAATTATACAATAATCCAAAAACATCCTACAATTGATTCACAAGCAAAATTAACATATTGTTTTTGAATATAATGCTCAAAATAATGTAAACTTCAAAATAAAACAATAGTTATTTTTGCGCAATTGCGGTTACGTACTATGGTTTGTGATTGACTTTTGAACATAGTGACGCACCTCAAGTATTCGGCATGTTCCAGAGATACAAAATTCTATATTTGCCGATTTAAAAAAATCGTGTTCATTAATCATCATCTGCCATTGTAAGTGTCACTTCAATCACTACGAGGAGAGTGCAGAAAAGCCTACGACTAAGTCTGCAGCATGAAACAATAGCGATGACCTTGAGTGCGCAGAAACCAATTTTAGTAGAAATTCATCTGTTCTACAAGTGCGCAAACTAACGGTCATCGCTATTGTTAGATGCCGCGGATTATACAATAAGACGTACGTGTTTTTCTTAAGTTAGTTTGTTGTTTTGTTGTTGAGTGTCGTTTATTGTTTTGTTTGTAATGCCAAATAAAGTCTAAAAGTGTTCTTTCGACAATCTCTTAAAAACCTTAGTTGTTGAAAGTTACTTTGATTAAAATTGGTTACAAATCGATAATCGATGCCGCTGAATATCGATTTCTAAGAGTACTTCCTTAGTACTGAACTTTTGACATCTTTCCAAAGGGACATCATAATTGAAATAGACTATAAGCCGATGAATTTCGTAAGTGCTTAACTCGCCATGAGCTGACGATAGTCTCATCAACCCAAATCGTTGTTCAGAATGTTTTACTTCTTTCCAAGGAAATATAGTTTTAATAGGGTATTTTACGACTTTTTTTTATTTATTGTAAAGTTTTTGAAGTGAATCACAGCTCCCTTTTTATTTCCGTTCCAAAGATATAGAGTTGCAAAGTTCCCAATCAGAAAAGGAGAGCCATACGCTAATAATGACGTCACTAGGCTTGTGCTTCCTATAAGCGCCGTACGAAATTTTGTTTAAGAAAGAGACAGGTACATATATCAAAAGTTTGTTGCTCTCTAACTTTCTTGTATTCAATTCAATAATCGTACACTTATACAGTAATTTGCATGAACTTCATACAAAGTTGGACACGAAACTTCGTCATTTTGGAAAGTTACTTGAAAAAATTGATCTTTATGGTAAGATGTTTCTTTTTCAACCGATTTTCCAAAACTCTTTGTTCCTACTTTACTTAATTCTAAGGAAATTGTAAAAGTAAAAAAAGTAAAATAAAGTATCAGCCTATATACTGTCCCACTGCAGGGCAAAGGCCTCCATCATAGAAATCAAGTTATCGCTACTATGATGGGCTTAGGCTTATCACCACGCTTGCCTAATGCGGATTGGTGATCACAAACCCGAGCTATGTTCGAAAAATTCGAAACATATTTTTGCTCGACCCGGGAACCGAACCCGGGACCCCGAGATGACGGCCCGGTACTTAAACCACTAGACCAACGGGGCGTCCTACTTTACTTAATTCTAAGGAAATTGTATTCCAAAGGAGAAAACGTTTTCTTCCAAATAATCGATGAACTGTCTAAACTTCATAGCGATATTCGACCCAAACCATTTATTTTGCAGGTACGATAGATGAACGAATGATAGTCACATACAACAGCCTTGGAAAGGACTACAGTGAAACAGTTGAGCTGCCTTATCAATTATTAAGAGAAGTAAGTTTTAAACTTCTATTTCAGCTAAAAAACTTAGAGCATCTTAGCTCGGGCTAAGTAAAAATGATTATGTTCACATTTTTGAGTAAAACTAAAAAAAATCACTGAATAGCAAAAAGTATTAATACATACCTAAATAACACCCAGATACTGAACAAACACAAGTGTTCAATACACGAATATTTGTCCACGGTAGGGATCGAAGCCACGAACTTTGGCGTATGAGGCAGGGTCACTACCAAATGCGCCATCCGGCCAGTGTACCTCCAACTAAATATTAAGAGAAGAAGACTAAAATGTTGTTAATATTTTTCCACAGTACTGTGAAAGTATAGCATCGACATACATAAAGATAGTAAAAGCGTCGACGTCGAAACGCGCGCGCACATGGATAGAGAAAGGCTTCCGAGGCAAGGCCTGCCACGTCCAGGCGCTGGGGGAGGCCGTGGCGGCCTCCGTGGGGGGAGACCTGGACTCCCCCCACCTTCACTGTACTTCGGAACAGCTGGCCAAATGGTAAGTGAGATATCTACAACTGTGGTGACTTCGTGGGCAAAGTCTGCCACGTCCAGGCGTTGGGGAGGCCGTGGCAGCCTCCGTGGGGGGAGACCTGGACTCCCCCCACCTTCACTGTACTTCGGAGCAGCTAGCCAAATGGTTAGTGTGATATATCTACTACTGTGGTAACTTCGTGGGCAAAGTCTGCCACGTCATGGCGCTGGGGGAGGCCGTGGCGGCCTCCGTGGGGGGAGACCTGGACTCCCCCCACCTTCACTGTATTTCGGAGCAGCTGGTCAAATGGTAAGTGTGTTATATATACAATTATATTAAGTAAGCACTGTACAGTTAGTAGGTAAAGTCTGCCACGTCCAGGCGTTGGGGGAGGCTGTGGCAGCCTCCGTGGGGGGAGACCTGGACTGCCCCCACCTTCACTGTACTACCCGTGCGGATAAACGCTGGGATTAGAAATGGCGGACCGACGAGTCAGTACCGTCAGCATGCTAAGTACGTAAAATTATAATTAAATATAAGTAAACTGAAAAATCATAAAAAATATCGTTAGCATTATTTTATTAATTCAAATAATATATAAGTATGTTTTATTGGTTTTATTCTATTGTAAGTAGTATTTTTTACTGTATTTATGTAAAAAATCTATGAAAATAATTCAGATTGCGATAAATTCTTTTTTCCTAAAAAGAAATTGTTTATAAACAAACTAGCGGCCGCCCGCGACTTCGTCCGCGTGGAAAAATTTTCCCCGTTTTTTACACATTTACCGCTCTGTCTTTGCTCCTATTGGTCATAGCGTAATGTTATTTAGCCTATAGCCTTCCTCGATAAATGGACTATCTAACAAAAAAAGAATTATTCAAATCGCACCAGTAGTTTCGGAGATTAGCGCGTTCAACAAACAAACAAACAAACAAACTCTTCAGCTTTATTATATTAGTATAGATAATAATTTATAATTATCGCATTTATAAACGAATTTGTTCTCACAAAAATATACATTATTAGCGATCCGCCCCGGCTTCGCCCGTGGTACATACATAGCCTATAGTAATGAGGAATAACGTACCTTTCTAACAAAAGATGACAAGACTAACGGAAGGTTCAAAACCACGGAAAAACTAGCTCACAATTTTTTATTAAAACGCAGCTTTTTTTTGTCAGTCTGTACCCACGTGTGCGAGTATAGACGCAAATAGTGTGCGAGGGAGAGGTGAATAGTTGCGCCGCCATTTCTAATCCCAGCGTTTATCCGCACGGGTAGTACTTCGGAGCGACTGGCCAAATGGTAAGTGTGGTATATCTACAATTCTGGAGGCTTTTGTGAGCAAAGTCTGCGCTGGGGGAGACCGTGGCGGCCTCCATGGGGGGAGACCTGGACTCCCCCTCCTTTCTTAGTGATTTAATGATGTGATTCTCGAAACAATTTAGAGATGGCGTTAGCATCTACTTATTCATACTGTCCTGACAGTCTTTCTCTCCATTATTTGATTTTTTTGTAGAACATTCTCTCATGCAGAAAGAAATCTGATTGATTATTTGATTATAATCTTTATTTGTAGGCTACAAACGAACATATTGCTGAAGCAGCTCGCTGAGCTGGTGTTCGTGAATCTGTATGGGATCAACAAGAAGGCCGGCGACGAGAGCCCGACGCCGCTGCCGCCTACCATGCCTTCTTTATTACCGATCCCTGAAGGTATGCTTAGTTTTGTACATCATCACATCACACACGTCATCGTATCACACATCATCACCTCACACACATCATTACCTCTCACACTTCACACACCTTTACTGGAAATTCTAATATATACTCTGATTCATAATCATGTAAAGTTAACTGACAGATGTCAATGTGTCTTCCCCATACATTATCACTCAATTTGACACATGCAAAATGTCAAAATGCATAGAAACTTGTCATTTTCATCTGTCAGTTTACTTTACATGATTATGAATCAGAGTATAAATAGAGATAAGAAATTCTAACATTAAAGTATTGTTTGTTTTTTTTTCTCTTCTGCTCATATCACTTTTTGTGTTAAATAGCCCATGTTCGACCGTCCTTTAAATTAAATTTAATGTGTCAAATTTTTTAATTGGCTATATAAGAATTTAATTATTAAGTATTTTATATAAACTTTGAAATGCTGTTAAGTTTGCTAGTAATAAATAAAGAAATACATTTATATTAGTCTATAGGAGAAAGGACTTTTTCTTTCGGTCTATACTCTATAGAGAGTTAACCGTTAGTCTAGTAGTATAACCCTTTATGGGGCTCTGTGTTGGAGATAAGGTCCAAAACCAATAAATTGTAGTTATACCTACTGTCCATTAAGTAGTTAAGTACCGAGCCATGATCTTTACTTTCATACAAATCAGACTGACCACGCGATCGATATAGTATGGGAAGTTCAAAATTTTTTGTCGTATTTCGACTAATTCTGAATTACAGATTATAAAGTATAATATAAATAGCTTTTAAGGCGACATTATAGTAAATTGTAAAGTGTCGTTACATATTCGC
>JABMDO010001043.1:0-18479 GCA_014851415.1 Cnaphalocrocis medinalis
ATAAATATAATATAATACCAAAAAAAATACATAATTTTAAATAAAATAGATAGAATAACGTTAAGCAATTTAGTCATGTTAAGAATATTAAAAAGCAGATTGCGAAGAGGAGATATATTCAAAGACCCTTTTTTTAAACAAGTGTTTGGTCAGCGAAGTTCTAATGGGAGGGGGCAAAAGGTTCCAAAGCCGTATAGCCTGCACGGTGAACGAGTTGGTAACGAACGAGGTGTGGTGTCGCGGGGTGTTAAGACGAAGGTTATCTGAAGAACGGAGAGAGCGGTCATGAGTTTGACATAAGAAACGGAACTGATCTTTGAGATAAGATGGAGAAAGTGGGTTGTGGAGAATGTTGAATAAAAAGCAAAGGATACGACACTTCCTACGCTGACGTATGGGGAGCCATTTAAGGCGATTTCGAAAAGAGGAAACGTGATCGTATTTACGAAGTCCAAAGACGAATCTGATGCAATTATTGAGAAGACGATCAAGTTTATTGGTGAGGACCTCAGAGAGATCAGGATAACAGACATCAGCGTAATCAATTATGGGGATTATCAGGGAATGAACAAGCATGAGCTTGGTAGAAAAAGGGAGAAAGAATTTAAAGCGATACAGACTTCTCAGACATGCCACCACCCTGCGGCTGACCTCAGCAATATGTGTTGTCCAGCTAAGCGTTGAGTCTAAGTAAAGGCCCAAATTACGCACTGATTGACAATACGGTATGGGTATACTGTCAAATAGGATAGGGGGCAGTTGGCAGTTGGTGACTTTAGCAAGCATTCTTGAGCTACCTATGATAATAGCTTGACACTTCGTTGGATTAACAGAGATTCCAAAATCGCGTGACCAACAGTATATCTGGTTTAAATTTTCGTTAATGGAACTTATGACCACAGGGAGATTTTCTGGTCTAGCACTCGCGTACAGTTGTAGGTCATCCGCATACAAATGATACGAGCAGTTTAGGGCAGTAGTGATTAAGTTAATAAAAACCGAAAATAGTAAGGGGGATAGAATACCTCCCTGAGGGACGCCAGTGTTTAGATGATGCCAGTCTGAGCTGGAGGAATGAGTGATGACGGACTGGCATCGATCAGACAGGTATGAGGAAAGCCATTCAAGGACGCTGGGTGAAACGTTAAGGGACGAGAGTGCCGCGGAAAGAAGATCGTGATCGACCATATTGAAGGCATTAGAGAAGTCAATCAGGACGAGAACTGTCAGCAAACCATCCTCCATAGCCTCTCTAAGGTCATCGGTAATTTTGACAAGGGCTGTGGTAGTGCTATGTGCGGGCCTGAATCCGGACTGAAAGGGATTTAGTAAATTAAATTCAGTAAGATAAGAAGAAAGTTGTTTCAGTACCCAGGATTCAGAAACCTTAGAGAGAAACGGCAAGATAGATATAGGTCGAAAATGATTGGGCAGAGTAGGGTTGGTGACCTTGGGAAGTGGATGGACAAGTGCTTTGCGCCATATATCCGGAAAACGACCGGTGTCAAGGGAAAAGTTAATCAAGTGAGTAACGATGGGTAAGAGTTGATCAAGCAAAAGTACTATCATTTGACGACTTATTCCATCAACACCAGTTGCCTTGGAAGTGATTGAGGTTATAATTTTTTTGATCTCGTCCTGAGAAGCAGGGAAAAATTTGAAAGGACTAGAGTCAGGCAAAGGAATTGAGGCAATATACGCCAGAGTTTTGGCTTTTATTTGCGAATCAAGTAGGGGCAAATTGGTGAAATGAGTGTTGATGTCATTAAGACTTAAAGAAATTGGTGGATCATTGGGCTTAATTTTGCCAAAACCTAGGGACTTAAGAAATTTCCAAATATTTGAAGCGGTAGATTCTGAGATTTGATTATGTATAAATCGACGTTTGGCTGCCCGAATCATTTGATTGCAGCGATTGCGAGCTTTCTTGTACAGGGACCAATTCTCCTCGGATCTGTCTCTTTTAAATAGTCGGAACACTTTATTTCTCCGTTTCATTGCCATGCGTACACCACGTGTCAGCCAAGGCGCCGGCGGACGTCTGACCCGAACCAGATGCATCGGCGCATGCTCGTCATAAAGTCGCAGTATTTCCCTATTAAACATTTCCAACTTTTCATCCATATCATCCGCCGCCACAATACATTCCCAGTTTACCTGCAGAGCATCTCGACGTAAATTTTCCATATTTATTTTATTGTAGCTCCTGAGCTGGACTGTTTGAGCCTTCCTTCTAGGGGGTTTTAGTAAATATGACAGGTAAATGAGGTCATGCCTTGAGAAACCTGGCGCCATAAATTGGCCATGATCAGATACCATAGTATTAGAGGATGTAAGAATGTGGTCAATCCATGTATCGTCTGTGTCAATATTATGATGAGTAGGGAGAAGTTGAAGATAATGAAGACCGGTTGACCTGAGAAGTGAAAGCAATTTATGCGAACGGGGGCCAGTTTTGGTGAGATCCGTGTTCAGATCACCCATTGTGATTACGTGCGGATAATCGGAGCAAATCGACTCTAAGATGGGTTCCAAACTGGGAAAATAGTCAATGCCGGGGGGACAATACAGGACACCGAGAGCGGCCTTGCTTCCACCAATGGAGATCTCTAAGAAGAGGTATTCAGGAGCAGCAGAGTAATTAGACGGTGAAGAAGCAATGATCTTGTAGGGAATATTCGCCCGAAGGTAAATAGCCACACCACCCCCGCCCTTACCAGTGCGATCGTTGCGAACAAGGACAAAACCAGGCAGGCTATAAGCAGCAGACGGAAGACACGGCTTGAGCCATGACTCTGAAACGAGTACAGCACTGATGAGATCAGATGTAAAATTATCAAGTAATTCACTGTAATGCCTTGGAATACTCTGAGCATTAATGTGACAAATATTTAAATTTCTTCTATTCTTGAGGAAACATGAGTGAAGTTGATGTCCAAGGGTTTCAGCTACCGAGCCTTCCGAAGTGTCATGGCAAGAATAAAAGGTAGAAGAGGAAGTGTTAATAGAGGTAAAAGAATCATTATCTGACATAGTTGCTTAATAAAATAATATATGAATACAGTATTAATAAATAGGTATAATAATTATAAATACGTTGTAATAATATTACCTAAATTAAATATCTAAAAATAATGCAATTACTGTTGCGTTTTAAGTTTAACCTATGCATCACCCGCCAGCTGTCTAGCATACAATAAATGATAACAAAAAAAAAAAGAACACAAAAATCAAGTAAAAATCTATGAAACAGTCACATGAGTAGCGTTGTAAGTAGCTAGGTAGATAAAATAATGTGCCCTCCCAATTCATTGCACTCGAGTAAATGAGAAAATATAAAAATACAATATTCATATCATGAAATTAATTGATGGCGCCACTGTACATATCGGTGTAATATTGAAAAACCACATAACAAGTGTAACGAAACGTAAATAAAAAAATAAAAAAAGGTCTCAAAGAACCAAATCCAATGCCAGGCCTTAAATTTAAAAGTAAACATTTGACATTGCTATGACGTATTTGTTATGTCAGTCAAAGTGAGAATAAATAATACGTCTACCGTAAAGAATTACGATAAAATTTTATAGAAATAATCAAAATTAAATGGGGTACATAATGAATAACTATTAATAGTGAAAAAGTGTATACGTACCCTACAAAGCAATGTACAATGTATCGGGAGGACAACGCTAAACAGTGAAGAATAAAGCTACTTTTGTTTGGCCGTCTGCTTCCTAGTTTCGGGCTTCCGGGCGGCCTGCGACGCGACAGAGGGCTTCTGAACCGGCGTAATCACACCGGACTGTCGAGGAGGTGCTGCTCCTGGCTGGGATACGACGGTTTCAATGGGGGACGCTCTGATGAGTTCATCAAGCTCATCTTTTGTCGTGACCCTGCGTTTTGTACCATCGGAGAGTTTAATTACGATGACACCTTCCTGAGTCCAGCAACTTCTCATCCCATAGTGCGACCGGGCCGATATAAAGACACTCTGTCGGATTTTTGTTAGAAATTCACTCATGGAAAAAGAAGTACCTTTCAACAGAGTCTTCTTGCGCCACACTGATGATCTATGGTGAAGGCTGTAGAAACGAATAAGAACCGGCCTAGGGCGGGAAGATACTTTCTCTCCAAGCCGGTGACACTGATCTATCTGTGAAGCGGCCTCGGGTAACAGCAATCTATCCCGGATCAACCCCTGTACCAGTCCCGACAGATCCTCTGTGGATTCCGGGATGCCTGAGATGAGCAGACACTTCCTCCTATGCCGCGTTTCCAGAGTGTCAACTGCATGGACACACTCTGCAATTTGTTTTCGCAAGCACCGGACAATCTCCCAGACGATATCACGAAAACTGTGAAACTCAGCTGTTAGCCTGGTGAGGTCGGATGTTGCTGGAGAGGTTTGTTTGCTGAGCTGGGACTCGAAATCTGCCATCCTCTTCATTAGGCGATCCTCAATATCAGCCTGGGATGCCTGGAGTTGTGCTGCCATGTGGGCCATCTTCTGGGTTGGTGCTGGTGCTGTGTACTGTGACTCTTTTAACTTGATAACAGTTGTGTGTGATATGCTGGCAGGTGCAAGCAAGGTATTCACTATTTCATGTAATAAAAGTGTTGGAAACAATTTTAAATGAAATAATTAGACAGAGCTAAAATTTTTGCTGTTTCTTTTTCTACTCCTACCGCCAGAAAAGTTTAGCTGTCGAGATAGTAAAAAATACAAGGTGTAGACCAAAACTGTTTTAAAATTATTCATCAGAAGACATTATGTTCTAAACCTGACGATGCGGATGTTTATTTGGAATTAATGCTTTTATTTTTGGGTACAGTCAGCCACAGATCATATTACCACAACTTGTCAAATTTCCTTAATTTATATTCAACCTAATGTGTATGACAAGATGAGAGTCCATAGAAGAAATGTGTCTGTTTTATACATTGATGTGTGGCTGTACGTACACGCCTACTCGTATGTATTTACCCTTTCGGCCGCATTGGCAACTAAGTTTGACAACCAGTTGCCGAAGAAGAACTGATGTTCTTGCTACTCAACCAGTTGCCAAAAACGAATGGTTTTTCCTTTTTTCGCTACTGTTGCGTACAAAGAATTATTTTATTACTAAGATTACGTAAGACGAATTTTCATTCTCGATTCACAACTTCTTATAAGTAAAGGATATTATTCCTTTTGAGTGCAAATTCGGGATTTTAACATCACCATGTACGACCAATCTATTTGTGACCACCGCTGCTACCTCTCTATTACGTGTAGGAGGAGATAAATACATCCATAAATGGAATCTAAATGCATCAGTAATACACCAAAAGGTGACCCACTTTTATGTTTCTCGCCTCTAGTATAAAAAAACCATTTGACGTTCCTATTCTTATTCTTATTACAATAGTCAAATCCAAGAACAATATGCCTATAAGGTTAGTATTCAGAAATAGCTGCACGTTACGCTGTATGTTAATTTGTTGCATAAATTATTACGTGTGTTAACACATAAAACATGGGTCGCTCTAAAATTTGTCAGCAGTATGTGAGAAATCTTTGGATCTAGTTTACCGTGACCACAAATCTCTTCCCCATGAGTAGACGCAATCGATACTATCTCTTCAGACATTGACCTAAAACACTTTTAAATGTTATAATATCAACCTTTTATATCACACAAATTTTTGTTTATTATAATAGTCAAAACCTCAAAATCCATTCATATGCTCTAGTTCAAGGACAAGCGGCAATCGCTTCATATAAGTAAATAGTGGTCCGGCTTCAATTCCTTTCTAAACTTTAGATGGCGCGAGGTATCAATTGCATCGCGCAGATGTTTTGTCTTTTCGGTTCACCTATAAGCCATGTAATTTTCTGTAAAATTACCTCTTCACAGATAGTATAGAAGATAGGTAGATATTAAATAATATAATCACCTGACTTACCAAATCCTGGATCTCCTGCTGAGATTTGTATTGAAATGACATTAAACCGAAAAAAATATTATCAGAATCTACATTTTTTCCTCCAAAATATGATGACTGCGGAAACCGTATTCGCAGGTTTTATCCACTGCAATAAATCCTCAAACCTACATCAAACGAGGTTTCAAATATTTTCTCCTCATTATATTGCGTTTTGACTAGCGGGACTTCACACACCCATAACGAGACCGCAACGTTCCATTTTACGGTGCACATCTCTAAACACTTCAGCCGCATCGTCTACTAAAATCGATCCTACATAAACAGTGCCATCTAGCGATAAACGAGGTCGTTAAATCTGTTTACAAGTGGCGGAATTATCTAAACGTGCAAGCATTATGTTTGCCTTACCGGCAAAATTGCCAGTGATTTTGCGGTGTTCTTGGATAATATCTACATTTAGGTATCTGGGAAAACTTCAGGTGTCTGTCATTAAGAAGGCCAAATATTTCTTCTTTTATAGTCGCTGGAAAGACCTCGTCGAAAATGATCTGCGAGAACTTCAGACTAATGACTGGCATCAAGAACTGGCGTTCTCTTATTTCGGAGGCCAGGACTTGTTTCGGGTCGCTAAGCCAGTGAAGTGAGCACGTTAGGGTGCGTTTCCACAGGAGCGAAGCTGCGTGGAGTTGAGCGGAGAATTGTTAAAATTTACCAATAACATTGCTCAAAAGTCACATCTCATCTCTGATGAGCAATGTGATTGATCAAGTTTTATAAGTCTCCGCTCAACTCCACGCAGCTTCGCTTCTGTGGAAACGCACCCAAAGTTTTTAGTACACTCTTGCCAGAGTCGTCGTGGTCTCTTGCAAATTACCTAGTATTTTCAACTTTTCCTGCCCTACGAGACCTTCTATGAAGTCATTAAATAGGTATTTGGAATTTGGGGAACCTGGCAATTACAAAAAAGCATTGTTGTCTAACCTTCGCAACCCTTTAACAAGAGAACTAAAGAGCAACTGAATCGTTTCAGAAACTTTCAAAAACGTGCTGGATTCCAGATGTTTTACATTATTGAAATATCCAGAGGTTTATGCTCGAATTCGTACCACGACTACGCTAATGTTAGGCGCTCTTATCCACTGAGCTAACATTCCGGCACTGAGCTAACATTCTAAAACCAGCGTGAAGCAGCTCCTGTGCTGTGTTTCGCCGAGTGAGTGAGGGTACCGGATGCCCATCGGAGGGAAGGGGATAAAAGGTTAGCAGCGCACTTGTGACTCCACTGGTGTTGCATGTGTCCATGGGCGGCGGCAGTTGCTTACCATCAGGTGATCCGCCTGCTCGTCTGCTACCTTTCACATTAAAAAAATTCCTCTTCTAATTGTATTCAATGTCACATAATAAAATCTACGTCCATATATTTCATACTCTTACTAAACCGTACCTATACTTACATCTATTGATTCCTGATCATCAATCACCCATTGACGTCTCTCAGATTAATTAACGAAGTAAAGACTGTTCTCGGATAGATATTTAAAAGCTAATAATTCATCGAGCATCTTGATGCCGTCCATAATGACACAAAATTAAAATATCAGAGGACATAATGAAATTGGGAATTATCGGATTGGCGAACTGTATAAAATCGAGATGATTAATGTATTCATACGAAATCTATAGAACTCTTTTTTTAATAATTAAAAGAGAACTTTTAACTTCAAAAGCAATTAAGGTCATGACAGTAAGTTACTGTCTAAAGTAAGCAACTATTAACAGATAAAATCATGAATTCGTAAAGTCAATATCTAAAAAAAAATTAAATGTCAATTTGTTGCTGTTGACATGCTAATTAAAATTGGCTTTTGTATAAATCATTCGAATAGAATTTGTCCTTATGAAAAGACATATAGCTTATTTCCTAACATTTATTCGAATTAAATATTTATTTTTTTAACAACTTAAGATTAAGCAACGATTTAGGTATACAACGTTTGGTTTCGCAATTTCATTTATTGGTTCATTATTACAAATTGTTTATGTTTCAAACTAACTGGAATATCGCGAGTGAATGTTATTCGTTTGTGTGTTCTGCTAATTGCTGATTGAAGTCTCGAACTTGACCCGATGGCACATGCTCAGCGACCTTGCCTCGTCTGTCTGAGAAATCACATTGACGTGTATAACCTTTAAGAGAACTGTTTTTATTTACGATTTCGGTGGAGTGTATACTTTGCTTACTCATTTATACCGATTTTAATGTTAGTTAATTATGTTTCATTCACAGACAAATACACACGACACCTCATATATAGGTATTGACCTGACACCGTACTAAGTAGCTTAAGCTCTTTTTTAAAGATATCAGACAACAGAGCAGCTTACCTTTTAACCCCCCTTCCCCTGGATTGGGTCTCCGGTACCCTCACTCACGTAGCGAAACAAAGCGCATGCACTGCTGCACGCCGGTTTTCTGTGAGGACGTGGTATTACTCCGGTCGAGCTGACCCATTCATGCCGAAGCGTAGCTCTCCCAGTATTACTTACTGGTACTTATTCAAACCTTTCTCTTTTAGGTACCTATTAATAGTTTTTATTTGGTTCTTTATTTTTTGGTTTTTATTTACTGAGCTATTATATAGCATAGCATCGCTCTTGCTTCCACGTCACTATCATATATTAAAATCTGTCCCATCGCTAAAGTTTTCATAACACTGGAAATTTTCTGCAGGAGCTTCAAGAAAGTGGTTAAATTAAATTTATTTAGCTCGTTAGTGAAGGCGCTGAAAATCTGGAAGTTTTGTTGTTAGAAGCCTGTACTTTACGAGTTTAGACCGCCATTGTTACATAATAGGCAATAAATAAAGAGTATAGTGTAGTTTATTGCACTAACTGTTATGAACAAAATTAAAGTACCTACTTTGTCTACTCTCATACTGTTATACTAGGAGGGCGGTCCTCCTAGTAATGATATGATGTACAGAAATTTTGTCTAACAATTTTCAAGTAATTCTGGTAGAAGATGCAATCTCAGGGGCCATAGCAGCAAGTGCATCAAAGTATTTCTACTTTGGTTAATATGATGCAGGCTTAATTGGCGATTTGATTGTGATATTGACTAATCTATACTATTTATAAAGAGATAACTTCTATAGACAACGACAAGGCTTATAGGTAAACCGAAAACACGAAACGCTTGCGCGTTGTAATTTAGAACAGCGCTATATATTGGTTCATTTCTGAATTATTATTTTGGTCAGTAAGGTATAAAATACATATGAAACAGAAGCCTACCTACTTTAGTTTTCTCTTTCTTTTGACTTCTCAGAAAAACAGATCGAGGCCCTAAAAAAGGAGAGGCCTCAGCTATTTTTATTGTTTTATTTCCGTGGTCTATTATCTGTACATAGTCGAGGCGGGCCACAAAAATAATATTTGTTTCTGACAGAGTCTATATAATATCATAAAAGAAAAAACACAAAGATAATTGAGTTTCGGAGCAATTATACTGGTTTCCACTCGCGTCTGAATATATACGAGTCTGTAAAGATTACAATGTGACTAACGTACAGAAAAATAAACGTACCTCCTCCAAATTGGGTTCATTTTTGTTTTGCAGAGTAAACAGGAAACACCTAGAGATTATTATTTTCGGGAAATGTTATATCATCTGTGTGTACCGGACGAAGACTATTATCAATAATTTCTGTTTACTTATTCAATGGTTGCATTTTATTTGATTACTTCATTAATTGATAAATAAATCTCTTAATTTGCTTCGTAGTACGCTAAAGAGAAAAAGTGTTACGATATTTAATGAGGTATAAACTTGTTAGATATAATTTAAAAAGACACATAGCCATAAAAAGTAATTATACTAGGATGCCAAAATCAACGTATGTACCCTCTTACGTCTCTATTTTTCATCTGAAATGAGGGTTGGTTCTTGTTTGCAAAAGTCTGTCCATTTTAATGGAGTATGTATTTGTATATTATAATTTATTGCCACAATTTTTAAAATTATTTTTAAGTACTATGATGCCAAAATCAAAGAAGCCTCTCTTACGTCTAACGTTTAAACAGGTTCTCGTTTTTATAATAATATATTTGTCTCCAATTTAAAAGTTATATTAAATCGTGTAATTAATACTACAACGACCTACTTCTGGCCGTGATGTAACGGCATCTCAAAATTTAACCAAGTGTAAACTTTTTTGCACATTTTTAAATTCACCGAACCCAATATAATTAATGCTTTATTCTTCAAAATTAGTGTTAAGTAACTTTAGAAAGTGGATATCGTAACCAACAACAGAGAGACTAAATAGATTCTTGTTTTATTATGTTTTTAATCAATAATACTCGAGGTCACCAGAAACCACTACTGTCTATAATTTAATAAGAACAAGTCTAATCTTTACCGTATTTATATCTATATCGTTAAATTTTAGTCGTTTTTATCCCAAACTCTCATAATAGGTAGGTAACACGAATTAAGCTCCTTTTACATGTTAAGTCATCAAAATAAGCAAAATAAATATCAGCATTTTTATACAAATATAATATTTACAAGGCAATAATGTAGGGAACAGCAATAAGTATGTAAATCATTTTATTGTACCTACTTACTTGATGATCTGACATGATAAAGGGCTTAATTCATGTTACCGTATTTATAAACTTTGAGATTAAAACGACTAAAACTTAGGGATGTAGATACTAGTGGCCCGCCCTCACTTCGCTTCGGGACCGTAATTCGGAAATGAACCAACAGTTGGCGCTGTGTTCGATTACACCGCGCAAGCGTTTCGTGTTTTCGGTTTACCTATAAGCTTTGTCGTTGTCTATAGAAGTTATCTCTTTATAAATAGTATACAAGATTATTACATAAAGCCCTGTCTTTCACATTTCCCGTTTCTGGGCCAGATTCTGTATAAACACTACTGTTCTTCTTAACAAAGGCTTAAACGATGTTCATTCGATAGAACGATTGTTTGTTTAACATCAGTGTAATCATAGTAAGCGAACAAAAGTAATTATTTTAATAAAAGAGAGGCGTTCTCTGTCTTCTCGGGTGTTAATTACGAGGATAGGAAACCTTTTATCGTAAATGCCCTTACATCTCCAGCGTTACGGCTTTTTCCTCTAATACAAATAATTACATTAGGTAGGTACCTACTTCCATTAGAATATATTCTTGGAACGTTAATTAAACGACATTCATTTATGGGATAGGTTTCTCATGAAATGTTGTTATTAATGTCATCAGACTTCTACATGGATATTGGATATTATGTTGTAGGTAGCAGGTATGTCATGCAAAAAAATAAATGTGATAGGTAGCAAACGAGCAGACGAATCACATGCTGGTATGAGATTGCCGCCGCCCAGAGACACCCGCAACATCAATGAAGTCACAAGTGCGCTGACAGCCTTCAAGCCCCTGATTGGGCCTCCGATCCGCTCACTCATTCTATGATACAGCACAGGCGCTGCTTCAAGCTGGTCTTTTGTGAGGCAGTGGTAATACTATGGCCGAGCCGGCCGCGCCCCATTCATACCTACCATTCATCTGATTTAAAAAAATATATTTATTTATTTATTAGGTTCGATGTAAGAATATGGCCGCAAGAAAGCAGGGGCGTGAATCAACCCCTGTGCTGTGTTTCGCCGAGTGAGTGAGGGTACCGGAGGCCCACTCGGGGGGGAAAGGGACAAAAGGTTGGCAGCCCACTTGTAATTCCACTGGTGTTGCAAGTGTCCATGGGCGGCGGCAATTGCTTACCATCAGGTGATCCGCCTGCTCGCCTGCTACCTATCACATAAAAAAAAGGAAGTAAGTTGATGAAAAGTTCGTCAGGGCGTTCCCCGAAAAATATTATTATGGTTGATTTTTTTTGCATACATCTTGGTACAGCATTTCTCTTTACATTGCTACAAATAGCTAAACTACATTCATACACCTAAGGGTATAGTATACTTACAAAGAACCCTTAGCTTCGGGGGATAATCCTCTTAAGTCAATTCATATGAATTCAAAATACTGTGGCTAGAGCAGTTTGAAATTAAGATCGCTTTCTAGAATTTATTACTAGATTAAATTGTTATTGCGGCTGTGCTAAATAGATAACAATTTAGGCATCTTTAGAGAAATTATCTTGGTCTAACCTAATCCTATTTACACTAATCCTTATTAATTTAACTCTGATTGCTGGTTTGGATATTAGTCCGTAATATGATAAGGTTATAAATTAATTTTGATTGTAGTATTTAGTTGGTGACCTGAAAACAGAACACGATCGCAATATTATGAAACTACCAACATAGACAAGATACTATTTACTTGAAGTTATCATTATTTATTTAAAAAAAATACACCAAACTTCGTGCAATAGGAGAACCTAATGCCAAGATGCATTATAAAAGGTAACTTCTATATAAACAACACAACTACGAAGCTTATATAAGTAAAACGGAAACGCAAAACGCTTGCGAGGTATAATCGGCACCCAGCGAGATCTATTGATATGTTTTGGAACTAATTCAGACATGGACAAGTCCCGTAGATACTAATTCATTAAATTTCAAATTCTTTGAACAAAGACTCCTGACAGCATTTTTACTTGCTTAAGCCTAACGGTGTAGTGTAAAATACTGGGAGACCCAATCACTATTGTTTCGCCAAGCGGACACAATAAGAGGTTCTAGTATGGCACATATATTTTTTTTATGTGATAGGTTGCAGACGAGCAGGCGGATCACCTGATGGTAAGCAAAGTAAGTAAGTAATTGCCGCCGCTCATGGACACTTGCAACACCAGTGGAGTTACAAGTGCGCTGCCAACCTTTTATCCCCTTCCCCCTGGGTGGGCCTCCGGTACCCTCAATCACTCGGTGAAACACAGCACAGGGGCTGCTTCACACACACATAATATCTTATTTTTACTATACAATTGATGCTCATGATCATAGTCTAAGCCAGAGATGGGGAAAACGATCGATGCTGACCATCTCCGGCTCGAAAGGCATTGAAATCCGGTTTACAACCAAAAAACAAAGATAGTTTTTATCCACAAAGGATCCCTCTATTAGATAAGTGCTTATTAAAATTGGATTACCGAGCTATTCAAAACTGTATACAAAAAAAAACAAAATACCGACTGCACACTAAAAAAAGAGTAAAACAAGCCACAACAAATTTACTGAATATAATTTATAAATGTTGATGGAAAGCATCGCAGGCGGGGACCAACAGAGGCTTATTATAGTCATTTTCGCTTGTGCACCATTTAGCAGAATTTTCGTTGGTGGCGGTCAAGGTGGTCCCCACCTGCGATGCTTTCCATCAACATTTATAAATTATATTCAGTAAATTTGTTGTGGGCTTGTTTTACTCTTTTTTTAGTGTGCAGTCGGGTATTTTGTTTTTTAGGGTTCCGTAGCCAAAATGGCAAAAACGAAAACCCTTATAGTTTCGTCATGTCCGTCTGTCCGTCTGTCCGTCTGTTCCGTCTGTCACAGCCGATTTACTCGGAAACTATAAGTACTACAGTGATGAAATTTGATGGGAATATGTGTTGTATGAACCGCTACCAAAAATATGACACTAAATAGTAAAAAAAGAATTGGGGGTGGGGCCCCCCCATACATGTAACTGAGGGATGAAATTTTTTTTTCGATGTACATACCCGTGTGGGGTATCAATGGAAAGGTCTTTTAAAATGATATAAAGTTTTCTAAAAACATTTTTCTTAAAGTGAACGGTTTTTGAGATATCAGCTCTCAAGAGTCGTAAAAAAGTATGTCCCCCCCCCTCTATTTTATAACTACGGGGTATAAAATTCTAAAAAAAATAGAGGTGAGTGCATGCTAATTAACTCTTTCAAACGATTTTTGGTTTGATCAAAGTATCTCTATAGTTTTTGAGATAGGTTGATTCAACTGTAATTTGGTTAAGTTTATTATATTTGCTGCTACGGAACCCTTGTGCGCGAGCCCGACTCGCACTTGGCCGGTTTTTAATAATATTTTGTTATTTATAACTTTTTAGCTGTTTTTATTTAACGAAAATGTTGTAGATGTAGAAGACTATTTATATGTAAAGTACGCATTTTAAATTATTTCGACGAGAAATTTAGAAAAAATATTATTATGTCTTTATCCCGATGGGAACTTTTAGGAATAAAATGTATCCTATGACACTCCCGTAATCAAGACAAATCTAAACGATACCTCATACATCAAAATCCATCAAGCCGTTTAGGCACAGAGGTCACAAAGGAAAAGACATACATACATACTTACATACACTCGAAAAACATTACCTCCTTCTTTGGCAGTCGGGTAAAAATAAGGGGTATCGCAGGTGGAACATCCACAGATGTTATTACAAGTTTAGTTTTATTATATAATTTAATAATGTCAGGTATACATTTCGCATTCCAATTAACTGGTAAAATATGTGCACTCGTATACTTTCAAGACCTCATTGAAAACCATATTTTATGCAAATAAATGATGATTATGATTAAACAACCAATGACGTTGAAGTTGGACCTCAGTCTAACAGTAGTACGCGGATTTGTAACATGCGATAGCCCCCATTTATTAGGTCTAATCTAAACGAAACGTTGAACTCAAGCAAGTCCGCACTAAGCCGGTTCCCATTCACCCCACTCATAGATCACATGCGTGCGGATATTGCGCAAGAGCATAGAAAGGCGACAGGTGGGTTTGGAGCTTTCCAATTCGCTTTATCAGTTGCTATATAGAGTTTAGCTCAACATAAAACAAACTTACTAAGTACATATTGAGATTTCTAGGCTAGAACAGTAAACGAAAACTTATTTCATTATAGGTATATACTCAAAATACAGCCTGAGGCGTGAAAGGACCCTAAACCAAGAAAATAATAATTTAAGAACAAATATTTTTTGAAAAATATCACTATGCGGGACCAGATTTTGACTATGTCTTAAAACAGACACTAAAATTTTCAAATATTGATTGATTTTTAAGTAAAATCAACATAAAATCAAGGTCTTTTGACTAAGGCTTACTTTTAAAATGAACATACGCAATTATACTCGTAAGTACAATTAATAAACTCCTAAGTATTATATAGGTATAGCGCTGTTACAATCATTTGTATTCCACAAGTCCGGACATCATAACTCACGAAACAGATTTAAATTAATGTACGCCGCAACGGCTAGAGCAATTAATAGCACATTTCAGTACACCTAACCAATGTAGGAGAAGTTGGTGTAACACAAATTCCAGGAGGAAAGTGAATTCCGACTGCATGCCAGTTCGTTATGCGAGCATGCGGGGAATTCGTCCGGTGACCCCCTCGCCCTTACTACGGAAACAACTCGAACGCAATGCGATCAACTCCATTACATCAAGATTCGAAAACTTGTAATTTAAAAAATCTTTTAGCATACAAACCCTGCCCTTAGATGGTTTTCTATAATGCAAATGTGAACATTTACATCCCTTTAACCACGTATTTTACCGACCATTTCGAACAACATTTATCCTATCTATAGTGGCCCGCCCTCACTTTATTTCGGGACAGTAGTTCCACTATCCACCAATAGATGGCGGGCGCTGGGTTGAGTGTATCGCGCAATGTTTCGTGTTTTCGGTTTACCCATAAACCCTGGCGTGGTCTGAGATTAACCACTTTATTAATAGTGTAGATATAGATGACATTAGAAATTCCAAAAAAAGGCTTTGAAAGCACTAGCCATGCTAAGATAATATGGCCTGGTGAGATTATTGACACGCATATGGCAATGCAAGCAAGAACCTAGACACAATACTGTACACTCTATATTCCATTCCCTTTCTTTCTTCTGCTTTAGCGACATCAATGTGACATACCAAGAGGAATAGATAACTAAATAAAAAATACGCCAGACAATCACACCAATCAACCTGGTCTCAAACTAGAACAACCCCTGTACTATGAGTACCAGACGATAATCATCCTCAGCCCAGAACACCCAAACCCAAGCAAACTTAGAAAATGTAGTTTCCTAAATTAACTTGATTGGAAATTGAATCCGGGACTTTTTGCGCTTTGAGCGAACACCTTAGTCAGTACGCCATCGAGGCTGTCCAGATGCAAAGGATCTAATATGCTTCCCAAAGCACGAGGTTATGACCGAAAACTTCCAGACTCCTGACACTGAGAAATTTCCACAGAAAAACTCGGTAATTTTGCTCCGCTCTAAAACGCAGCCGTAACACATCGGATGTAAGTTAAACAAACGACCGATAGGAAGCCTTAAATACGGCTCTAATGTAATAATGGTTTCGGTAAACAAATAAAATCACAGGCTAAATAGAAGGATTTATGTGATCGTAAACAGGACGTATAAACTACAACGTTCTGTTAACCTTGACCTAAACTAAAAGCTAAACCTAGTACCGTGTACTAGAAGCAATAAGTACCACGATTTGCGTTTTTCTTCTACACCGTAAAATTACTAACAATATAAATCAGCTGTTCCATACATAAATGCCCGGTGAATATAGTTTTTTGCGTCTATTCCCAATTTCTGCCGCAAGAATTGCCACTGGTAACAATTGGGAATTCCATTTGGCACCGGTGGCGACTGAGAATAAATTTTGCCCCCTCTTGTACGTATACATTGCTCTTTCCGCTTTCCCACACACAGTTTTGCAAGCTGATGATTTACCGAAAAAAAAATAGATTTATTAAGAAGCAATATAGACATTAAAATCTTATAGACAAGGACAAAGGCTTATAGGTAAAATGCAAAATCCTTGTTATGCGATGTAATCGACACGCCCAGCACTAGTTCAGTTTAGAAATTAGGTCCCGATACAAAGTGAGGGTGGCCTACACTGCAGTAAGATAATAAATCCATTACTTGCAGATACATTTACAAGAAAATTAATTAATACTGACATACCTAATAATTACTTCTTGTATAAACAAAATTGACTCATTTCTGAAAGTTAAGTAGGTACCTAGTTAGGTCTTATTATAATTTTAGAATACATTCAAAAATAATTTAAAAAAATCTGAGATCCATGTTCAGATTCAAACCTACACACATCCCGTTAAAAGGCGAAAGTTCTTCTTATCTACTAAAGTCTCATCAGCCTGTTCATTAAAATATAGGTAATCAATAAAATAATTTAATGAGATTGTGTAGCCACGCCGCCAATGTCTAAAGGCGAAACCCAATTCCCGGATTCTAAATAAGTGGTACGGACCTTGGCTTCATACAATATGTCGAATTACCTGAACAATAGATATTTAACCAAATAAGAAATTCATTTACAGACTAAAATCCAATTTATGACCTTCTCCTCTATGATGCCTGTATTGCCTAGTTTCACTTAAAACTTTTACTGTCGTGTCTGTACAATATTTATCTTATTGGATTCGTATTAGAGATAACTTTGATCTTGAATCTATTAGTATTGAAACTTAATTTTAAGTGAGAATCTGTGATATCAAAAACACATATATATTACCTACATCATACGACCTCATTTATAAGTCCACAGAGTCGTGATTCCAAGATTAACTTTCAATATTCCGGAGTTTAAAACTATTGTTTGCAAGCCTTCGATTTGAAAGTAATATGATTCCGTAACGTTCCACTTCACACAGATCGGTCCTGTGCAACCCCGCATCCAAGGGACTCTTGCGACCTCAGCTAGATTTGTCGGTTCACCTGTCTCACGGACCTTTCCACCCCAACGGCTGTCTGATCTCCTCGCAATGTGCCCTGCCATTGCCACTTGGGCCACGCAATTCTTTGGGCTAGTTTGTTTGGGCTTTGGCGTTAGTTTGGGTCATGATCAATGTTTGATGTTGTCTCAACTTATTATTATTTTATTGAATGTACAGAACTCAATATTTTTTCAAACAGATCGCGTATGGGGTGGAGTTTTTTTTATTTATAGCCCCCCGTCAGTTTTTATGTCGATTTGTTTATCGTCACAATCTAAGCTTTGTAAACGTCCGCCGATTTGGACTGATGGGGACAATTTGTGTTTAGTGTTGTGTGAACAAATTAATGAGACGCCCTTATCTGATCAGTGTGGGATATTGTGAAGGGTGTTTTTAATGTTACGTACCATTCATAACAATGTACATGTTTTAGAAAAGTCAAACTTCAACCATTTCTTTATTCAATTTAAGTCCTTTACAGAATATTTATGAATTTCAAGATTTATAATCTACCGCTGATTCGGAAGGTCAATTTCTACCGAGAAGAATAAGAAAGTTTTATACCAAAGCATTATGAAAATAACTTGTTGCGTAATTTGAAATTTTTAGTAATTATTATCTACTCGTTTTTCTGTGAAATATAATGGTTTTTGAGTTGTTAGATTTGAAAGGAAAGGGACTACATTGAATTAGCTTCTTTTATTTTCAAACCGTGAAAGAGCCATGCTTCAGCATAAATGAAAAGCACGACCCATAGAAAGGTGTAAAACAAGCGCTAGGCGAATGGTAATCCATTAAAAATAACTTTAATTTTGTGGAACACTTTTAG
>JABMDO010001044.1:0-19230 GCA_014851415.1 Cnaphalocrocis medinalis
ACGTTCCACTTCACACAGATCGGTCCTGTGCAACCCGCATCCAAGGGACTCTTGCGACCTCAGCTAGATTGTCGGTTCACCTGTTTCACGGACCTTTCCACCCCAACGGCTGTCTGATCTCCTCGCAATGTGCCCTGCCCATTGCCACTTGGGCCACGCAATTCTTTGGGCTAGTTTGTTTGGGCTTTGCGTTAGTTTGGGTCATGATCAATGTTTATGATGTTGTCTCAACTTATTATTATTTTATTGAATGTACAGAACTCAATATTTTTTCAAACAGATCGCGTATGGGGTGGAGTTTTTTTATTTATAGCCGCCACCGTCAGTTTTTATGTCGATTTGTTTATCGTCACAATCTAAGCTTTGTAAACGTCCGCCGATTTGGACTGATGGGGACAATTTGTGTTTAGTGTTGTGTGAACAAATTAATGAGACGCCCTTATCTGATCAGTGTGGGATATTGTGAAGGGTGTTTTAATGTTACGTACCAATTCATAACAATGTACATGTTTTAGAAAAGTCAAACTTCAACATTTCTTTATTCAATTTAAGTCCTTTACAGAATATTTATGAATTTCAAGATTTATAATCTACCGCTGATTCGGAAGGTCAATTTCTACCGAGAAGAATAAGAAAAGTTTTATACCAAAGCATTATGAAAATAACATTGTTGCGTAATTTGAAATTTTTAGTAAGATTATTATCTACTCGTTTTTCTGTGAAATATAATGGTTTTGAGTTGTTAGATTTGAAAGGAAAGGGACTACATTGAATTAGCTTCTTTTATTTTCAAACCGTGAAAGAGCCATGCTTCAGCATAAATGAAAAGCACGACCCATAGAAAGGTGTAAAACAAGCGCTAGGCGAATGGTAATCCATTAAAAATAACTTTAATTTTGTGGAACACTTTTAGCTGTCTAGCAATATTTCCTACCACTAACACTTAAGAGTGAAGAGCGTACTCTCTAAAGGCCGGGAACGCATAAGCGACCTTCTGATCCCGCAGGTAGATTGATAGATATTCTATATTGCAGAAAAATATAATTAAAATACACGAGTGATTAAGGTAAGTATTCATCAACCAACAGGTCCGTTTGATCGCTTGTCGTCAACTCTTGCGTAAAAAAATAAAAACCTTATGTTACATTAACGTCGATTCCTATATTTCACACATCTTTTTACTTATATGTAGATCACATCAGACCTCCCAGCTACCTAGATGCACATTTACCGAGCTAAAAACAAAGACTGAACATGGCATGCTTGGAAAGTAATCACGAGCGCTGATTGGTCAATGGATGCAACCGACCCCATCGGTGCATCGCAGTGCAGTATCGGGTTGCAGTAACCGAGAGGGAGGATTGCCTTTCAAAAATGGCCGACGTGGTCTTGGTGTCATTTTTTTTTTATTTTAATGGATAAAAATCGAACCCCTATCATGTTTGGTCTGATCATGTGTCGTGAGGTGAGCAGCAAATTATACTTTGGTACAAAGCGCAGGTATCACTCCAGTTGATTCAGCCTGTTCATGCCAAAGCGTAGCTCTCCCCAAGTGATTTAAAATCGAGACAATATCACATACCTACATTATCCTTTTGCTGTATTATGCCTCTATCCCAAGGTTGTCTGGAAGAGATTTTGTTGTCTGAGAGAGGGAAGACCGCCGATATTGTTTTTTATACCTATATGACCAACCTATGTAACATTTTGTGCAATAAAAATTCTATGTATCTATCTATGGTCTTAAAGTTTACCCATAAACCTACTGTGAAAATAGCCGAAAACAGTGACGGGACCACAAACACTCAGACCTAACACAAATATCTGTTTTGTTGGTACAGAAATCGAACCCGCAAACCTTGCTTGCCGACAGTCAAACCACTGCGCAATCCGGGTCGTCAACTTACTCCATTTTGCTTTTTCTTTGCCTCCCATTAAAAACTAAGGTGTCACCCCTTTACATAGTCATTACAAATAAACCCTACATAAAAATCTAAAACAATACCACACTCCCTATCACGTAGGGCCGTCCTTTGTTCCAACATGGCTGCGTCCCTAGCATTGTTAGGAGGGCACTTAAAAACTAATCCGGCCTAGTGCTGTTAAAAGTACAAGTGCACTAGAAGCCCTAGCGTCGAATTGGTCGAGCCCTTCCACCCTTGTTTGGTGCTGTATGTTGTATGTAGTTATTTGTAAGGGTTACCAGGCGTAAAGAAAAAGCTGGAAGTTGTCTAGCTTCGTTTTTTATTTATCTAAGTCATAGGTGGCGGAGGAGAAGACGGTTCACCTAATGGTAAGCGATAGCCGCCGCCCATAGACACCTAGTAACATCAGTAGAGTCACAAGTGAACTGCAAAACTTTAACCCCCTTTCCCCCCAATTAGGCCTTCGATTGCATCCGGTTGGTCCAGTAGTATGTCGGGTTATTGGACGATTCGACCCATATGAGATTATGGGTCGAATCGACCATTCTATAGATGGATGGTGGATGGGGTTGTATGGGTGGGGTTCGGGAAATTAGACAGAAAGTCTGAATTGTCCGGCTTTTGTTAGTTCTTAATTTTTTAGTATCTAAATATTCTTTAAACACTGATTTGTGCGTCACCAGTCATAACAAAAAGTTGGCGGGATTTTCCGACTTTTAGTTTGAATACTTGGTATCCCTGCTTGTAGTTAGTTGCTTTGTTAATGTTAGGTAGGGAATGTTGGTTCGGTGGTATGGGGGCGATCCGGTGGAGTGCCCCATCGCAGCGGCAAAAGCCGTCCTGGAGGGAGGCCGCCTGCTGATCGGGTGGTGCTCGGTATCGGTGCGGGGCGCTGGAAGAGCCGTCCGTTCCGGTGCTTCCGTGCTAACGGCACGGGGCACACCGGGGGTCCTGTTGCCCTTCGGCCAGCAGAATGGGGCTCTGCTTCAAATGCGGCCAGGAGGGCCATAAGGCGGCTACATGCAGCGCCAAACAGGCGGCACTGCACGGTGTGCGCCGAGGCTGGGGAGACCAGCCGGACAACAGCATGGGGGGGAAGAATTGTAATCCCCCCCCGAAGAAAGGAAAGCAACCGGCCCCGCCTCGGGCTGTTGCCAACGCCGCTTCCACATCAGCGGCGACGGACGGCGCGATGTCTGAATGATGGACCGAGTAAGACATCGCGCCATATTGCAAGGCAACTTAAACCACTGCCGTTCGGCCCAAGACCTGTGGATGCAGGTTGTGGCTGAATGGCAGGTAGACCTAAGTGTGGTGGCGGAGCCGTACTATGTCAGCAACGGCTGGTTCGGCGACAGTGAAGGAGTGGTGGCAGTCTTCGCCAGGTCGTTCACCGACGCTCCCCCCCTCTCGCTTTTAGAGAAGGGCTCGGGATACGTCGCAGTGGCATGGGGGTCGGTCGCAGTCCTCGGGGTCTACTTCTCCCCAAATCGTCCTCTCAGGGAGTTTGAGATCTTTCTCAACTCCCTGAGCTCGGCTTTGGGCCGGTTGGCGCCAAGACAGGTCCTTTTAGCGGGCGACCTGAACGCCAAGTCGGTGGCGTGGGGCAACCGCGCTACTGACGTTCGTGGTCGCGTGCTCCAACAATGGGCGGTTTCCCGTGGGCTGTGCCTGCTCAACAGAGGCACGGGCCCACACTTGCGTGAGACAACACGGAGGGTCAGTGGTGGACGTCACCTTTGCCCACCACGGTCCTCGCGTCCCGAATCGAGGGACTGGCGGGTGGACCCTACCGAATCCTTATCAGACCACCGATACAATTCGGTATCAGGTCCGGGGTCCAAGGCCTGCCAGGACTCCAAAGAGCCGTCCAAAGAGCGTCTCCGTTCAATCGGTGGGGCGCTCTCCAAACTAGACCGGGACCTTGGAAAGAAGGGGCCTTCCTTCAGGACTGGCTCAGTCCTGCTCTGACGAGGACGTCGATGTGGGCCGCCTCCCAAATCCGGGAGTCTCTGACCGAGGTGTGCGACTTTAGTATGCCTCGGTCCCCGTCGCCCCGATCCCCGTCATGCCATCTATGGTGGACGGAGGAGATCGCGGGCCTCCGGGCTGCGTGTTTTTGCTGCCCGGAGGGCATATACCAACGCTAGACGCCGGCGGAGACGAGACCTGGAGCGCGAAGCCCGCCTGTATGAGGCCTTGCGTGAGGCCAGGCGGGCCACGAAGGCCGCCATAGGAGCGGCCAAAGACAGGGCTCGACAGGAGATGTTGGAGGGTTTGGACCGTGATCCGTGGGGGAGGCCTTACAAGGCGGCGCGGAATCAACTGCGCCCCATCGGTCCTCCCCTGACGGAGACCCTCCAACCAGTTCTCCTCGAGCAGGGTGGTCAGGGGGCTGTTCCCGACCCGCAACCCGGACTTTCACCCCCCGTTGATGGCACCGCCTCCGGGGGCCTCTGCGTCGGATGAGGCGCCGGACCTCATCACGACGGAGGAGTTTGGAGGCCGCGGAGCTGGTTTCTTCGGGGCAAGAAGACGGCACCAGGCCCCGATGGGATCCCAGCCAAGGTCCTTGCGCTGGCGATCCCAGAAATGGAGCCTCGCATCCGGGGACTTTTCGACCGCTGTCCTTGCGGTCGGGAGGTTCCCCCGGATATGGAAGCGGGGGCAACTATGCCTTCTCAGGAAGGACGGGAGGCCAGCCGACTCACCATCGGCTTACAGGCCCATCGTTCTACTTGACGAGATCGGGAAGACGTTTTGAGAGGGTGGTGTCTTCCCGTCTCGTCGAGCACTTGGGCCGAGTCGGCGACCTCTCAGAGGTCCAATTTGGATTCCGGGCGGGGCGGTCGACTATCGACGCCCTGACCCGGCTCCGTCAACTGACGGAGGAGGCGGCAGCTGCGGGGGAGGGAGTGATAGCGGTGTCATTCGACATTAAAAATGCTTTCAACTCCATTCCCCACGCAGTGATCCTGGAGGCGCTCCGGCACTTCCGAGTGCCCCACTACTCGTGGAGCTCCTCCGGGACTATTTAGAGGACCGCGAGGTCCTGTACGTCGACAGGGACGGGGACTTGAAGAGTCACCGAGTGGAGTCCGGCGTTCCACAGGGGTCAGTTCTTGGCCCCTTGTTGTGGAATGTCGGATTCGATTGGGTCCTGCGTGGACGTCTCCTGCCGGGCATGAGTGTCATCTGCTATGCGGATGACACTCTCGTCACAGCCCGGGGGAAAACGTTCGGGGACGTAGCCATCAGGGCGTCCATTGGCGGGGACCTCGTGGTCCAGAGGATGGGGCTCCTTGGATTGGAGGTCGCCTTACAGAAGACGGAGGCGATCTTCTTCCCACCCCCACGTCGTCGATTTCCCCCCAACGCTTTCATAAATGTTGGGGGTTCTCGTGTTGAGGTGAAGCCCGAGATGAAATATCTCGGGCTTGTGGTGGACTCGCGGTGGCATTTTGGCCCCCACTTTAGGGGGATGCTGCCGCGACTCCTTAGAGCGGCCGACAGCTTCGGCTGGCTCCTTCCCAATCTGGGCGGGCCGAGCGCCAAATGCCGGCGACTCTATGCCGGCATCTTAAAGTCTATGGCGCTATACGGCGCGCCCATTTGGGCAGACAGCCTAGGGAGGAGGGAGAACGTCTCCCTTCTTCGTACGCCCCAGAGGGCCATCGCCCAGCGGGTCGCCAGGGCCTATCGCAACGGTGGGCTTCTCGGCGGCCTGCGTCCTGGCGGGGACTCCCCCCTGGGAGGAGGAGGCAGGTGTCTTGGCTGCCGTCTACGAGTGGACGGCGGCCAGGAAGGCCAGTGGCGAACCGTACTGCCTGGTAGAGAAGGAGGCAGTACGAAGGGAGGCCCAACAGGAACTCGTCCACAGGTGGACAGAGTCCCTAGGGACTGTGGAGTTTGGTCGGAGGACGATCGAGGCCATCGCCCCGGTCCTCGACCAATGGCTGAGTCGGCAGCACGGCTTCCTCTCCTTCAGGATGGTGCAGGTGCTAACGGGCCATGGTTGCTTTGGCTCGTACCTGCACCGAATCCAGAGGGAGGAGACCAGTGCCTGCCATGAATGTGGGGCCCCAGACGATACGGCGCAGCACACGCTCGCCGAGTGCCGCACCTGGGGCCCACAGCGCGAGGCGCTAGTGGAGGCCGTGGGGAGCGATCTCTCGCTTCCGGCCGTGGTCCGGGCCATGCTCGCCTCAGAGCAGGCCTTCACGGCCTTTGCCTCCTTCTGCGAGGATGTGGTGTCGCAGAAGGAGGACGCAGAACGCCTGCGCGAACAGGACCCGCGCGCTGACGCGCGGCGAAGGCCAAGGAGGGGGAGGAGACGCCGAACAGTTGCGCGGCATCTCCCTCCACTCCGCGGAGGAGGCCAGCCGGCCACCGGTGCGGGGGCATCGGGGCTGGCATTGCACAGGTCTCCTCTGCAGCTCGGTAGGGACGGCGCGGTGCTCCCGGCTGTCCCTATCACTGCCCCCAGCACGACCGGGGGGGTAGTGTAGGGTCCGCGACGTAAGCGACCTACGCCAGGGGAGGGATGCGAAGGGAGGCTTCTTAGCTAGATTCTCGCGTCTCCTCCCCACTCTGGCGGAGAAGGGAGCATCCCAGGGGGTTTTAGGTCGGTAGTCCGCACTGGCCGGCTCCTCGTCACGAGGAGTCCCCGCCAGAGGTTAGTCCGACATAACCCGCCCGCCCCCCGGCGGCCGGGTATGCGTAAATGCATTTCCCCCTGGGAGACAAAAAAAAAAAAAAAAAAAAAAAGGGGATGTTGGTTGATTAGTTTGCGTTTTTATACTATTCATTAGCTAGTTTTAGAAGCTAGTTTTATTTTTCCTATTATGGCTAACAAACATACACTAACTAGGTTTGTTTGAAAAGTGTAGGTAGGTACTTACCAATCGATTTATAGAAAACTTTTGAAGCGAGCGTTTTTTCGAGACTAAAATGTGATTTTATCTCAACAAGAAAAAGGGTATTATTTTTGAGTTAAAGAACCTTCCTTCCATCCACATTTGAGAGATGACGACATTGATAACTTCGTAATTAACTTACTCCTCTCGGCACATATTAACTATTAAATTAATCAAGTCAAAGTATAATTAATAAACGAGCCACAGACAGACACTCAAAACCCATCACATAAATCAAATTTTAACCCCAACTAGACCTTAACAAAGTACAGATAAAGCCATGTTCACAATAACTCGAGTTCACAAATTAAAATGTTAGAAAAATATTTTGAAAATTTAGTTGAAAATAGTTCAAAAGTGAATACATATCCTGACTTTATACCCTCTTGTTACAAAACGTGGTCTAGATTTCGATTTCGTTCAAAGTTGACGCCCCGTTGGTTTAGTGGTTTAAACACCAGGCCATGATCTTGGTATACCGGGTTGGATTCCATGAAGCAAAAAGGAATTTTTTTTACATTAAATGGGTTTGCAATTGACCTCATCTTACCTGATGGAGAGTGAAAATGAGGTATATTTCGAATTTTTCGAAACATAGCTCAGGTTTGTGATCACCAATCCGCATTAGTCAAGCGTGGCATAGTAGCGATGATTTGATTTCAGCGATAGAGGCCTTTGCCCTGCAGTAGGAGTGAGATAGGCCGATATTTTTACAAGCGTAAACTCAGCTTTATCTAGCTTCCTAACTTACCAAACCGCAAGATGTAGCCAAACAAAGCTGCTATATAAAACAAATTATCGCTGGTTCATTGGTTATTTGTTTATTTAGTCGGGTGTTTACAGCTCGACCCGCTCGTAGTGTGAATAAATAATTGCGGGTCCTTGTTAAATATTAAAATGCTAGGAGTGGTGGGTAGACGGGCGATTTTACGTTCACCAGTAGCAGATATGAACTATCAAATCAACACTTCTATAAAAATAGGAGCGTAAGTATAACGTACGAGATAAAAAAAAAAACTCTTTTTAAAAAACCGGCATCATCTCGGATCTCGCAGCGGTGATTACTTACCACCGTCTACTCGTTTGGCGCCTGTACTATAAAAAAAAATTGCAATTTTTGCGCTATAGCATGGAAACGCTGTTTTTCTATATTTTAGTAGGTAATTATTCGGTAGGATTTCTCTCACCTTTTTTTGTAGTCTCTATGGAAAAATGCTCCTGCATTGCACGGGGGTCAGAAAGGATTTTGTTAGGCTCTTCTTCGTGAATCTAGAGGCCTACCAATCGTGAGCAAGCAAAAACAAGAATGGGCCAGCTCGACTAGACTAGGGCCTCAAAAAAGCCAGCGCGAGGCAGCGGCTGCACTGTGTTTTGTCGAGGGAGTAAGGGTTTAGTGAGGATGAGACTCAATTGGTATTTAGTCTGTTATTTTGTGTCTGTCAACCTCATATTTGGATCTCACGGCCGCTTACCATCAGACGGAGTGAGGTAATCTCGATTGGCTTCAATGTAAAAAAAAACACAGCGACGCACCCTCGACGCCTAATAGGGATAAATAATAGGGAGGTCGTGGGAATTTCTCTAACTTCTGCCGGGTTAACATAATTTTGACGACACTCGTATCGTGTCGACGCAAGTTGTTTCTCGCTTACCTGACTGAGCGATGAGAGTCGACAAATTTTTGTCGCGGTACGCATGTTAGGTCTATCCTCTTAGGTCCAGTCGCTAGTCTGCTTCGGCCACAGCGCATCTAATTGTGTAGATACGTGTAAACATTGATTACGGATTCCTTGGCTCGCTCGCTGCCGTTAGATAAATACTGGCGGTTTTCTGCCCACGGCCTGCCGCCACTTAATACTGAACCCAGCGATAGTTGGGGGTTGAGTTACTCAAACCTTCCTTAATGGAAAGGTTGTTTATTAGTCTTACTACCGCATTTGAAAACGCCCATTAACTTTGTCAATACTTAGGAAAAAATATTGACACTTGTCGTTGTAATATATGCATTAAGCCTATCTATACTAATAGATTATTGTTTTTCTTTATTAATTTTTTATGTTTTATTTTTTAATTTTGACATTTTTATTTATTCCGTGCATCTTCTGACATTTAAATTTTTATATTGGTTTACTTTATTCAATTAATTTAGAAATGGAAATTTTATTGTTATGTAGGTACTTTTAGAAATTGATTAATTTTATTTTGAATTGTTAATAATCAGGACGGACTTATTTGCTTGTCGATAGATCGACTAAACATGCGTTCCTACTTAATATAAGTTAACTATAAGACCAAAAATGTACCATGTTTTATGCAAATAAAGAATTTGATTTGATTTGATTTGATTTGATTTAGATATTGACAAACCTTATATAAGTATAAACCGAAAAGGCAAAACACTAGCGCGCTGCAATCGACGCCCAGCGCCACCTATTGGTAGGCAGTGGAACTACTGTCTCGAAACGAAGTGTGGGCGCGCCAAATCTTAAATAAAACCACTAATATCACCGTTCTACGTCAAGACACATTACATAAACATTGCTTATTTTGATGATCAAACATGCCAAATGGGCTTTATTCATGATACTTAATGAGAGGGCTGCGGCATAGAAACCATTGGCATTGACCCGACTCCGTACTAAGTAGCTTAAGAACTTGTGATACAGATATCAGACAACTGAGGAAACATGTAATCCTACTACTATTATAAAGGCGATAGTTTGTAAGGATGTATGGATGTATGGATTTATGGATGTTTGTTACTCTTTCACGTAAAAACTACTGAATGGATTTGAATGAAACTTTACCACAATATAGCTTATACATCAGAATACACATAGGCTACAATTTATAAAAATATATTGTGTGGATTGTCCCAAAATATGACGGTAAGTGTCAATAATTAACTCCACGCGTTACGAAGTCGCGGGCGGCCGCTAGTACAATAATAAAATTACATATTACACCAGATAGACGCCCCGTTGGTCTAGTGGTTTAAGTACTGGGCCGTGATCTCGGGGTCCCGGGTTCGATTCCCGCGTCGAGCAAAAGTATGTTTCGAATTTTTCGAACATAGCTCGGGTTTGTGATCACCAATCCGCATTAGGCAAGCGTGGTGATTAAGTCTAATCCCATCATAGTAGCGATAACTTGATTTCTATGATGGAGGCCTTTACCCTGCAGTGGGACAGTATATAGGCTGATACTTTATTACACCCAGATACGTATTACGTTACCTACGTTAAAGACTTCGCCCGTCCAGTCCCGTATTTGGAACTAATCCTCGGACAAATTTCGCGAAAGTTCCACGCGGATTCCGAAAACTGTGTCAAATTCCATTTCTATCCCACTTCAGTGTAAGACTGAGTAGATAAATTAGTGCTTAGGCACGGAATCGCGTGGTTTGTGGGCATAAAGGCGCGCGCGCAGCCGGGTGCTATCGAGATGCGCCGGTGCGTCGGGTACCAACTTTAAATTGAGCTTCGATATTGTTTGTACGCATAGTGGTCGTATAAGCAGTGGTTTGAGGTGACCAAAGGAAGAACTGTCAGGTTTTCTAGAGGAATTTAACTGGTTGGAGTGAAGACCGGCCGACATCACCATCCGCACGCGAAATGGAGTTATGGAAAAGTCCGTACGGAAGAAGGTGACCAAAACGTTTTTTTTTTATTTATGTGATAGATAGCAAACGAGCAGGCGGATCACCTAATGGTAAGCAATTGCCGCCGCTCATGGACACTTAAAACACTAGTGGAGTTACAAATGCGCTGCCAACCTTTTGTCCCCTTCCCCTCCGGGTGGGCCTCCGGTACCCTCACTCACTCGGCGAAACGCTGCACAGGGGCTGCTTCACGCCGGTTTTCTGTGAGGCAGTGGTATCACTCCGGTCGAGCCAGCCCATTCATGTCGAAGCGTGGCTCTCCCACAGTTAATCAACGTTGGACCGATGATTCTAAGACTCTTATGTTTGTACGCAAAAACTTGCACATCAACTCGCATTTTTTTTCTAATATAGGTGGCAGACAATCCGACGGATCACTTGATGGTAAGAGATTACCGCTGTCCATGGACACCTGCAACACCAGTAGTAGTGAGTTAGGGTAACGGATTCCCATTCGGGGAAAAGGGGATTAAAAGTTGACAGCGCATTTGTGACTCTACTGGTATTGCAGGTGAACTGCAGTAATCGCTTTCCATCAGTTGATCTGTCTGCACCTATCACATAAAAAAAAGTAGAAAAACTAAAACCCAACTACGACAAGAAACGTCGCTGAAAAAGTATGAAACGTACAAGTCAAGCGCTTTCAAATGATACCAAACACGGCATATTTATCATAACTTAATTTTTTTACTCCGTATGTTTTGTCCGCTAGAGGGCGCCACATTGGATTTTGTGAAACTTCATAATATAGCCTATAACCAGCGGACAATTAAAACGCTTATAATGATATGTCATTTGTCGAATTCTGTTAAGTAGTTTAGAAATTACATGGAAACAGATAAACATACATACATACATAGCCTGTCAAAATCATAACCCTCCTTTTGCTTTGCCGTAGTCGGGTAAAAAACCTCATTTATTCTAATTCTTGCTACTGGCTATCTTCATAATGTCACGCTACAAAATCATTGAACTAATGTTTATTTCCTTATATGTTCTGGTCCGGGTCTGCAGCCTGTGTGAGAATATTAATTGGGCAGAGATAGCTGAAGGGATAATGCTTTTACTCAGACGAAAGTTGTTAGCCTTTGCATGTTATAAGAAGATCTGCTAGTATTTTTATTGTGCTTTAAATAAATAAATTCCATACATTTGACGGCCTCGATGTCACAGTGGCTAAGGTGTTCACACGAAGCGCGAAAAGTCCCGTCAATT
Source organism: Cnaphalocrocis medinalis (assembly GCA_014851415.1). Classification (NCBI taxonomy): domain Eukaryota; kingdom Metazoa; phylum Arthropoda; class Insecta; order Lepidoptera; family Crambidae; genus Cnaphalocrocis; species Cnaphalocrocis medinalis. Next base: position 11,718 of record JABMDO010001044.1, read on the forward strand.
TAAAAAAAAATCTAAGTTTTCTTGGGTCTAGGTGTTCTGCGTTGATGCCCCCAGTTAATTATTGTCATCTGGTACTCATAGTACAGGGGTTGCTCTAGTTTGAGACCAGGTTTATTCTTGTGATTGTGTACTACATTTCCCTCCAGACCGACAGTGACTACCAGTCCCCCATCCCAGACAGATGAATGCGACAGAGCAGCTGGCAGGCTCTACGGGGTCGAAACCGCTCCAACAGCACCTTGTCGGGAGGCCTCTTCTCCTGGAGCACACGCACCGCGCCACAAGTGGCATGAGAAGCAGCCCGGGTAAAGGGTTTACCCCGTAAGCCCAAACCGCACACAAGTGCAAAGAATATCGGATCGGATCGGACCCACCCTCCAGCGAACTTTTTTTTTGTTGACCCAGGTGAAATGCCGCCAGCCCGAAATGCAATGAGCCGACGTCGCCGATTTTGGCGGCGCCTTATGCACACCCCCGGCTGGGAAACCGACGGGTAGTATTGGGCTCTCCCATGACTGGGGCCTCAGCTATTCTGAGGTCAGTCAATAGGCATTCCAACTAAAACACCTGGGGCTGTTCCCGGCTCATCCAGGGCCTGTAGTATACCGGTGCTACCAACTCCATGACATCATTCTACATAATATATCATTGTCTAGAAACTCAGAGCTCAACGTAAACCGGTTCCTAATTGCGTCTAAACGGTGCGCCATTACCCCTTGACCCTCGCCACACGTGTTTCATTGTAACTGTATTAATTAACACGACATGAAGTTTCTGTGAGGGAAAATATATGAGTTTGTTTACAAGGGTGGATTCAATGAGTGATGGTCCTTTGGTAACGAGTTTTCAGCTTTTACGGGTTGTTGGTGAATTTTGCTAAGGACATTTGGATGGTCTTTGGAAATTGAGAGTGATAAATATTGTTTCGAGTGTGAAAAGTGTGAATGAGTGTGTTTTTGAATTACGTTTTTATGAACGCACCTTCCATACGAGGGGTTGTAAAACAAATTCGAGCTTAAGTATTATACAGGCTGTATCTGTGAACATTTACATTCCTTTAACCACAGGTTCTATCAACCATTCTGAACAACATTTGTTCAACAACATTTCCAAATTTTTCGAAAAAATTTTCGACTCCCCATACAAAATGACCTGGTCACGTGACCGACTTTGTATGGAAAGATGAAATTTGTTAATGCAAATTTTCAAAAGTCATGGAACAAAATGTTGTTCAGAATGGTTGGTAGAATACGTGGTTAAAGAGATGCAAATGTTCACAGATAGGTACATGTATTTGTGTTTCTTCTGTTGTCTGATATGTGAGACACACTTGTGTGAGCACTTGCTCAAACTGCTTTGTACAGATTCAGGTCAATCTATGAGAGGTTGTTATTATTGTTTTATTATTTATTGTTAACTTTTTTTCTTCTTAACTCTTAGACAGAGGAATCAGACCGTCTAGTGTAGTGTAGTATCTATCGACCAATTTTCGTGCCTCGAATAAGCCTGCTTTGAAGCAGACCGCTGAGCGAAGCATCTTAACGCTTGAGCGTTAAGATGCTTCGCTCAGCGGTCTATGGAAAGAGCTATGCTCGGCGTTTCTCTGCGTGATCGAATCCGAAACGAGGTGATCCGGCAGAGAACCAAAGTTATCGACATAGCTCATCGGATTAGCAAGCTGAAGTGGCAGTGGGCTGGCCACATCTGCCGCAGAACTGACAACCGTTGGGGGTAAACGAGTTCTGGAGTGGAGACCGCGTCTCGGTAAACGTAGTGTAGGACGACCTCAGGCCAGATGGAGTGATGATCTGCGCAAGAGGGCTGGCTGGAGCTGGATGCGAGTAGCCGAAGATCGATCAAAGTGGCGAGCATTTGGAGAGGCCTATGTCCAGCAGTGGACTGCAACAGGCTGATGATGATGATGATGAAGCGTTAAGATGCGTTTCCTCAGAAACGGAGAAGAGTCAAAACTACCAATTGAAAAGGCTTGCTCGTGGAGAAGTTCGCACCGGCGTAATGCAACGCCTGCATTACGCCAGACAGTGAGTGAGGACACCGGAGGCCTAATTGGGGGGAAAGGGGGTTAAAGGTTGGCAGCGCACTTTTGATTCTACTGGTTTTGCAAGTGTCTCTGGGCGGCGGCAATCACTTACCATCAGTTTTTATGCTATTTTATTGGTAAATTTTGGTCTGCTACGCTTCAGTCTAAACGCAGCCTTAGGCTTGTTTACAGCTTTGTTCCGCCAACTGTCGTTTTTTTTACTAACACAAAGGTAGTGCAATGGCGATTGTTGTAGGCTCGTTGTAAATCTACACTAGACATTCAAGTAGAGTTACTCGGCTTTCCTAGAAGCTACTTGTTCACGCGCATTTCGTATCTTCACAGTATTGAACACAAAAGAAAAGATACCTAGACCAGAACATTAGCGAAGACTAGGTCAGACCAGGGTGAACTTAGCCACAATTCCAACTTCGAATTGCCTCCCACGGGTCTAATTTTGAAACAAATTACTTGCTACGAAGTTCACCCAATGTCCAATTTTCTGGGACAATTGTCGTGTTCAAATTAAAGAAATATGTTAATTTCTTCTTTGTCCCAACCCATCGGGGCGGAAGACTATAATTATAAAGAAATTGTTGGACGCTGATTATTGGAACTCAATTCGGATTTGCTTTGGAAATTTTACGAGCACAATGAATAATTAAGGTGGGAAAGTAAATAAAGTTCGAATTTTCGGTTCTTTTTGGACGTGTAGAATAATTGTGATTGACGAGCTGACCTGTCATGTAGACTAATCTGGGTTGATTTATTTACGGGTGCTGGAAACAAAGGATCGACTAAAACATAATTATTGTCACAAGGGATTACGGTGATAAAATAAAGCAAAAATTTATCTGTCCAAATGTTGGTTATTTTTATATACCTACTTCGAGTACAAGCGGTAAACGAGCCAACGGCAGACTAGGGCATTATACGCCATTTTAAATAATTTTATTAACCTACAAAAAATGAAAATAAATGCGTTTATGTATGGCTGCACGCTTTTAGCCTACCTACCGCAACCTTAGTGTTGCCAGAAGTAAATAAGTTGATTATTTACATGCGCTTAATATTATGTCTAATGATTCTTCTCGGTAGAAATTGCCTTTCCGAATCAGCGGTAGCTTACATAATATTTGAGATTCATAAATGTAAGGACTTAAATTGAATAAATAATATTTATATTTCTACCCGTTTTTCGCTGGCCACCTCTAGCATTAAAAAAGTTTAACTTTGTGACCTTCCAATAAACATCTGTAATCGATAAAACTCGAATAATCGATAATTAAACATTCTTACCTCAATCTTCAAGCTTCAAAACGTCCTTCCAAAGTTGTCAGATCATGCTCCAATTACAACTCTATCCCGAGCGCATAAGGTCGTACAGGTGCAAGTGCAATATTGATCGCGTTGCATTATTAAGCGCATATCAGATCGTGTCGCTCGCGTTACACGAGGCGAGCGCACGCGCTTTTCGCTGAACAAGATATGGATCGGGAGTGTGTTCGCGTTGTTTTGTACTTTACGAATTCTTTATTTTTAGTGACGACCCGATTGGTTCAGTGGTAGTGAATGCTGCGTCTGGGCCAAGGGTTGCGGGTTCGATCCCCGCACAGTACAAACATTTGTGTGCATGAACATGTTTGTTTGTATTGGTCTGGGTGTTTTCTGTGTTATAAGTATGTATATTTACAAAAGAAAAGTATTATACGTATATATTTGTAATTCCACTGTTGGTTCTGATATCTGTAACACAGCCCTATCTCAGAGTCAGACCAAGGTATGTGATGTAGTGAAAATATTATTTATTTTGCAAAACGTGGAACGTGGCTCAAGTGGCAATGGGCAGGGCACACTGGGACGAGAACAGACGACCGTTGGGGCGGAAAGGTCCTCGAGTGTAGGCCGCGTACAGAAAGTCGTAGCCGTGGCAGGCCCCCCACAAGGTGGAGCCTTGGGAATCCCTTGGATGCGGATAGCAAAGGACTGATCTATGTGTGCCCTGTGGCTGAGGGGGGGCTAAGAATACTGCCAAGGTAGTCCCGGCCTGTCGTAAGAGGCGACTAAACGGACTTCGGAGTACATAAGCATGCCACTACTGGGGAGTGGCTTGCTCAGTATCACGACTCCGCGAGGGAAAAAATCCTACTGGGTGTCCTGGTAGGTCGCGCATTTGGGAAGGGCTGCATTGCGCCAAACAATTTGGTTCAAAGTGGCGAGCGCGATTTGCGGTACGGTCCAGTCCCAGTTGTGGGGTATCCGACCGTGATTGCGCTGAGATGGACACCCCAGGGGTTTTGTTTAGGGTTAGAGTCCCACACACCACCTTGTCCCCCACATGTGGCAAGGTGAAGGCCATGATGGTTTCTCCTGGAAAAAAAAAAGACTGATCTATGTGGAGAACATAAGGGACAGCCTATGTCCAGCTGTGGAAGTCTATTGGTTGAAAAGATGATGATGATGAAACGTGGAACGTCCTCGGAAACGGAGTGATACCACGGCCTCCCAGAAGACTGGCGCGGCGTGAAGCAGTGCCTGTGCTGTATTGCCGGTATCCTTATATCGGACGCCCAATCGAGGGAAAAGAGGGTTCATCACTAACTGTGCTGTTGTCTATCAATATTGCACGCCGTTAGATAGATACATTTAATAATAATAATAATATTTATTAATATTTCACTACATCACATACATTGATCTGACTCTGAGATAGGTAGCTCAAGCACCTGTGTTACAGATATCAGAACCAACAGTGGGATTACAAATATATACATATAATACTTTTCTTTTGTAAATACATACTTATAATACATAGAAAACACCCAGACCAATACAAACAGACATGTTCATGCACACAAATGTTTGTACTGTGCGATAGATAGATATTCTTTATTGCACAACACATTACAGAACTTAATGCTAATAGTAATTTCCAAATACAATATTATTCTTATTATTACTTATCGCTGATAGCGATCTCTTCCATACAACCTTTGTTGCCGTTGTCACCTCTAAGACAAGTAAGGTTTCGTTTAAAATTGTTTGTTGTGTCATTTTACTGTATCTTGCACTGATGTAAATCTTGTTGATGATCTAATAAATAAATAAGTAATAAAGGTAGGCAGCCCACTTGTGACTCCGCAGGTGTTGCCTACCCTCGAACCAAAACTGGTCACACCGTAACCTCCTCACTGAGAGGAGGCCGGGGGCCCGCTCATTGAGAGTGGGCTGCGAGGAAGAAAACCTCTATAAAAAATCACTAGTGCGGCGGCGGGAGTTTCAGTCTCCCGCTGCATTGGTCGCATCAGCGACAGTTGGGCGGCTCCTTTGGTGAGCCCCACCGGGTGTTGCGCCTTTTGGGCGCTTTGGAGTGTGGAGAGCCCTTGAGTGGTTCTCCGTGGTGTGGTGCGCTTTTGAGCGCGTTGGGAGTTGTTTGGGCCTGGACCTGGGCCTCTTCATCGGCGGTCATCTGGATTTGGGGCTGGACCGTTAAGGGCCCCCGTTTCATCCGCTTGCCTTAAGCGGCCGGCGGGTGATTAGAACCATTGTTCCGGGGGACTTCCACGTCTTCACCGGCCGGGGGGTGGGGGTGAGGTGCGCCCCTCCACTTTACCTTACATGCCATCTCTTGCCGATGGAGGCTACGGTGTCCCACACGAAAGTGTGCGGGCGCCTATTTGTTCAGGCTCAACATGTCTGTTTGCGCCCCTTTTAGGAGCGCTCCCCCCGCCTTCATGGTGGGGGTTTCGTTGGTGGATCTGTGCCGAGTTCCACAGCCAGTGGAATGAGGCTGTGTCCCGCCGTCCCCGCTTTCCCTATCCGTCGTTCGTCTCCGCAATCCAGCGGAGATGTTCGCGCGGGTATGTTTCGGGGCAGTGTCGGAAGTCTGTGGGTGCCCTCTTCTTTCTCTGCCCTGCAGCCAGCAGGGTGGGGTCTGTTAGGGGGGCCTGCAGTCGCCTCTCTCTGGAGTTCTGGCGTTGCACGCCAGCAACGTCGGGGCTTCTGGGGAGGGTGAGTGGTGGGCCGTGGGAGCGGCTCAAGGCCTCGAGTGCCGAGGCCAGTGTCGGGAAGAGGCCGTGCTGGCGAGCCTCTCGCTCATCGAGGGTGTGCCGCGTAGAGAGCCTGTCGGCGGTTCACGTAGCCACCCCACTACGAGCGTGCAGGAACTGCCCCGGAGAGTTTTAGTGGGTATGCCCCTGGGCGCACCCCAGGGGAGAGCCCCACACTACCCGGTCGTCTCCCAGCGGCCGGGTGTGCATAAGGCGGCGCCGACCACCGGCGCCGACGTCGGCTCCTTCTGAGTCGGCGGCATTTCTCTCCGGGTCACCAAAAAAAAAAAAAAAAAAAGGTGTTGCCTACCCTAACCACGTTATATTACTCTATAGTGGCCCGCCCTCACTTCGCTTCGGGACAGTAATTCAGAAATGAGCCAATAGATGGCGCTGTGTCCAATTACATCGCACAAGCGTTTCGTGTTTTCGGTTTACCTATAAGCCTCGTCGTTGTCTATAGAAGTTATCTCTTTATAAATAGTATAGAAGAAGATAACCGTAGTAAATATAGCAATGGACACTTCCACAAAAGATCGAAGCTCGCACATAATTCTTTTGTCTTAGCAATTATACTTAAAAATATTGATTTCATCTTTCCCATTATTTTTCATAAACGTGAAAATGTTTATTTTTGAAAAAGTTCAACGTTTGCGATATTCGTGTTTATCCTAGCTTGAATCTATTGGTGGCTATATTTTTTTCTATTTTGCAACAACAATTCCAAAGCTTTCGTGTTTCTTTGATTTCGGAGAATAACAGGTTATCATAGTGTATGTACAGTCAGCCACATATCAGGTTACACTTACCACAACCTGACAAATTTACTCAATTGATATTCAACCTAATGTATATGACAGTGAGATGAGAGTAGATTGAAGAAATTTGACAGTTTTGTATACTTTGATGTGTGGCTGTACGTACTTAAGACAAACTTTAAAGCTAGCATCGTTAGCTGCGGTAGCTCAAATGGAAAATAAAATTTCTACCTTATTACAATGGATAGTTCTATAGGCAACTAGTGACCTTAACCCTAATCTACTATCTCTTGCAAAGTAAGTACAATTACTGGAAAAAACAAAATGTTCCATTTATAAAACCAACGTTAATATTGGGCAATTATGGAGACTTTATCTTCCAAAGGAAACACCTGACTAATGTCACTGCTGATTTGTGCAATAAACTCCCAAATGAACCCTACATAGGGACTTTCTATGGCACTGGACCTACCCTCATCGTCAGAGACCTCGAACTACTCAAACTGATCACAACAAAGCACTTTTATTACTTCAATGGCAGAGAAACATCAGATTACATCCACAAAGAGGAATTTGCTCAAAATTTATTCAACAATTGCGGTGATCAATGGAAAGTGATAAGACAAAATTTAAGTCCCGTATTTACATCAGCCAAAATGAGGAAT
>JABMDO010001045.1:0-36183 GCA_014851415.1 Cnaphalocrocis medinalis
CCCTAATCTACTATCTCTTGCAAAGTAAGTACAATTACTGGAAAAAACAAAATGTTCCATTTATAAAACCAACGTTTAATATTGGGCAATTATGGAGACTTTATCTTCCAAAGGAAAACACCTGGACTATGTCACTGCTGATTTGTGCAATAAACTCCCAAATGAACCCTACATAGGGACTTTCTATGGCCACTGGACCAAACCCTCATCGTCAGAGACCTCGAGCTACTCAAACTGATCACAACAAAGCACTTTTATTACTTCAATGGCAGAGAAACATCAGATTACATCCACAAAGAGGAATTTGCTCAAAATTTATTCAACAATTGCGGGTGATCAATGGAAAGTGATAGACAAAATTTAAGTCCCGTATTTACATCAGCCAAAATGAGGAATATGTTTAATTTAATAACAAAATGCTCCAACGAATTCGAAAGGCTTTTGGATGAGGAAACGAAAAAGAATGATGAATTTCCAGCTCGGAACACGTAGCTAGATTCACAATGGCGTGCATTATGTCATGGGCTTTTGGGGTCGACTCTGAGACAATGGGAGACGAATACAAGAATAACCCGTTCGTGAAAATTGGCGATAATTACTTGCTGGATCTAAATTCTTATCGGCTAAAGTTACTTTCAAAACCCTTTGGCCTTCTATTTTCTACGCTCTAGGCTTGGAAGCTGCTCCGCCAAAATTAAACGCCAAATTCAAAGAGTTCATGATATCAATTTTTGAGGCCCGTCAATACAAATCAACGCCACGGAACGATTTCGTTGATTTCATTCTGAAATTCAAACAAAACAGCCACTTGACTGGCGACAGCATCTCTAATTAAAAACTGGTGGCAACAAAAAAGTACAGATGCCTGTTACTGATGGATTACTTACATCGCAATGTTTGGTATTTTTTATAGCTGGATTTGAGACTTCTGCAACCACAAACAAATTATATGTTATTTGAACTAGCAAAGCACCCTGAGATTCAGAAAAAAGTTCAAGAAGAAATAGACACTTTCCTACATAAACATGGAAACCAGCTAACTTATGACGTAGTCACCGAGTTACCATACACATATGCTTGTGTCGAGGAAACATTACGGCTGTATCCCATCATAGGAGTGATTACGAGAGAAGTGACTGAGAATTACACTCTTCCAACTGGAGTGTTTCTTGAAAAAAGCACTCGCATCCACCTGCCGGTTTACAGTATCCAAAGAGATCCCAGACACTTTCCCAGCCCGAAGTGTTTCGTCCAGAACGGTTTCTTGGCGAGGAAAGACAAACATCGCGCCATATAGCTATATGCCATTCGGTGAAGGATCTCGCATATGTATTGGTAAGTTACCTCGTCGACTCAATTTACATCTTTCACTGCCAGAGAAATTCGACTCACATCTCTTATTTTACTTTTATAGTTATCTAAAAAAAATACATAATTATCTTACTATAAAATTATTTTTACAATTTCAAGTAGCCTACTAAGTTCTGGCATCACGTTTGATGAACCATAACTTTAATCATGCAAATATGATATGCACATACTCAAGTAATATTTGTTTTAAATAAAACCCTGACTCCAGTCAATGGCATCCTCTGACACAGGTGCCTACTTTGTACGTACTAGAAGGATATAGAATATAGGAGATAAATTTATTATACTCGTACTTTTCAGGTATGAGGTTTGCCAAGATGCAAGTTCTCGCTGGTCTTGTGACGCTGTTGAAGAAATATAACGTGGAGGTGAAAGACAAGACGCAAACCACAGTCGAATTTGATCCAATAACAACTATGAGTCTTCCCAAGGATCCTGTGAAGCTCAAGGTTACCACCAGAGAAGGGTGGGAGTCGAGGTGTTTCGTAAAATCTTGAATCAGACCTATATCACCGTAGGGTACCTCCACTATTATCATTAGATAATTTTTTGCTGGCTTTTAATAAAATTAGCCTCACTGCTTTTTATTGTTACATTATAGACATGTTTTTGGGATTTATCTAGACTACAATTAATAATGTTTGTTTCCGCTCCAGAACTCTTGTACCCCAGCGGTTATATTTTTGTAGCCAATAAGTAAAGAAAGTATTAAGATATTTTTTCTTATTATATTGTTCATACTCGTACATCAAACTGATAAATGGTATCCGTAAATATGCAGAATCATTAAGTTTAAACTATTTTCCTTATAGTCCAGTAATTTTTGACCAATTTAATAATTAAGGCTAATCTCAAAAACGATTAATCTCAACTAGTAGTGTTTAGTCTACAAACACAATTCAAGTACCTATTATTTGTAGTTTTAATCTACTTTTGAAACGTCTAAAGATAAATGTTTCAGGAATGAGTCCTATAAGGTTAAAAGCGGCAAGATTTAATAAAAATTGCGTTATTTTAGCAGTTTTTCATTAATTGCACTGCATTTCATTCTATTACGGCGCAATCCTCAATCAATATGCCCTCGGGAAAATCTATTCCAAGCACTTCTCTTCTAGTCACTGCCAGTGATTAACACCAGTCTTATCTTATGTGTGTAATTCCCGGTTGCGTCCAAAGCTGTCACTTTGGAGCCCGGGATACGCTTACTAACGATTCAGGATTTGGGGAGTCTGGTAATTACAATGAAGCGATTGCCTTCTGAACTTCGCAACCCTTTGTCAGGAGAACCAGACCAATTGAATTATGGTTACTCGTTTTAGAAATCACCCGAAACATACAGGTTTCATCACCAAGCTAATGATAGAAATACACATGCTCAGATTCAAACCTACGACCTCTTGTTCGGGCAACACATCTCAAGTCTTATGTAAAAATGTATCTCTATATCTGTTACAGTGAAAAACGTGATAACGCCATTAAGATTACGTAACTAAAAGATATCTGTTATCATAGCTTATATAAATATTTCAAGAGATACATAAGTGAAATTACAATTCACATTCAGTATTATGTTGCCAATAGTTATAACCGTGTTATTGGTGAATATAGCCCTAATCTATTATCTGTTGGAAAGGAAGTACGATTACTGGAGAAGACAAAATGTTCCCTTCATCAAACCGACGCCAATACTCGGCAACTATAAAGACTTTATCTTTCAAAAGAAACATATGGCTTACGTCACTGAAGAACTTTGCAGTAAACTACCAAATGAACCCTACATAGGAACATTCTAGGCACTGGACCCACCCTGATCGTCAGAGACCTCGAACTCCTCAAACTGATCACAAACAAGGATTTCTACTACTTCAATGGTAGAGAAACATCAGATTACATCCATAGAGAGGTATTTGCTAGTAACCTCTTCAAAAGTTGCGGCGATCAATGGAAGTGGTAAGACAAAACTTAACTCCCATATTCACGTCAGCAAAGATGAGGAACATGTTTCATTTAATAGCAAAATGTTCTTACGAGTTTTGAGAATCTCTTAGGTGAAGAAGAAAAACATGCTGATGACTTTCCAGCACGTGAACATGTGGCTAGATTTACAATGGCTTGCATAGTGTCATGTGCATTTGGGTTAGACTCTGAGACTATGGGAGATGAATACAAAAATAACCCATTCACGAAAGTCGGGGACTTGTTTTCTGGCGGATCCAAAGTCATTGCAGCCAAAATTACCTTCAAAACCCTTTGGCCGTCTATTTTCTATGCTTTAGGCTTGGAAGCCGCACCACCAGGATTATTTCCCATGTTCAAAAAGTTTATGATTTCAATTTTTGAAGCCCGTCAGTATAAATCAACGTCCAGAAACGATTTTGTCGATTTTATTTTGAAGTTCAAGCAAGACAGCCACCTGATTGGTGACAGCATTTCTAATTTAAAAACTGGTGGCAACAAAAAAGTACAGATGCCTGTGACTGACGAATTGCTTACATCCCAGTGTTTGTTGTTTTTCTTAGCTGGATTTGAGACTTCAGCAACTACAACAAATTACACCTTATTTCAACTAGCGAAGCATCCTGAGATTCAGGAAAAAGTTCAAAAAGAAATAGACACCTACCTGCAAAAATATGGAAACCAGCTAACTTATGACGTAGTTACCGAGTTACCATACACATATGCCTGTGTTGAGGAAACTTGACGACTGTATCCTGTAATAGGAGTGATTACGAGAGAAGTGACTGAGAATTACACTCTCCCAACTGGAGTGTTTCTTGAAAAAGGCGTTCGTATTCACTTGCCGGTATACTGTATACAACGAGATCCCAAACACTTTCCCGAGCCCGAAGTGTTCCGTCCAGAGCGATTTCTTGGTGAAGAAAGACAAAAGATAGCGCCATACAGTTTCATGCCGTTTGGTGAAGGTGCTCGCATATGTATTGGTAAGATAACCCATCATTTTTCATTTATTAATCTCTTCCACCGCCATGCAGAAAGTTAAACGTTAGTTAGTTATAGTTCTAGTTTCAACGGTGGGGTTTTCCACTACACATTTTTGGTGAAGCAAGAAAAAAGGAGGTACCTACACATTACACAACTTGTCAAAATTAAAGCACAAAAGCTTTTAAGTATGATAGATGGAAAATTTTAAAGTGTTACTGCAGTATTTGGTTTGATTATTTGTAGAAGTTGGTTTGGTTTAATTTAGTGTCTGGATGTTACAATGTCTGTATTTTGGTACCAACATTGATTATGACATCGAAAACACATAACTTCTAACTTAAGGGTATGGTATTAGGTTTGAACTAAACCATCCATTTTAATCCTACTTAGTTTCTTCATTTACTTTTCAGGTATGAGATTTGCTAAGATGCAGGTTCTGGCTGGCCTGGTGGCGATGCTGAAGAAATACAACTTTGAGCTGAAAGACAAGACACAAACTGAAGTCGAGTTTGAACCCAAGTCCACGGTTATTTGTCTTCCAAAAAATCCTGTGAAGTACAAGGTCACTGCCAGAGAAGGGTGGGAATCAAGGAATTTTGTAAAATCTTGAACAACCAGATAAACTTGTTGTTTTTTTATCATTTCTATAATCCTCTATTTAAACTCTAGATACAAAATTTCATACTGAAAGTGTTTGAAAGAGTGATCCCAACTACCAACCAAATTAGTTTTACAGCTTAAGATTTTTGAATAAGTAAGGTATGCCGTTGAGGTAGTAAACAAAATGATGTACTTAGTATTTTGTTTTGCTCAAAGGTTGTTTTAGACAGTAAGTTACCGGAATAAACATAATAGGTTTTGGTTTCAAATTCCGAATAGCGCGCAAATCTATTTAGAGCCTTATTTGCGGTTGGGAACAGATTACACAAGTATTTCTTATGAGTGGAAAATATGCCTATCTTTATGAATGCTAGACTGTAAATAGTGATAAAAAACTGATACAGATTATTTAAGAGATCTCTCAAAGATATCTGCTATATAAATGTTACTACAGATAAATAAAATCACAGTGAAATTCAAAATTACACTAGCAGTATGCTTTCAACAGTTCTGTCCGTGTTCTTTGTGACAATTGCCTTAATTTACTATCTGTTGCAAAAACAGTACAGTTACTGGAATAAACAAAACGTTCCCTCTATAAAACCGACGCTAATACTTGGCAACTATGGTGACTTTATCTTTCAAAAGAAGCACATGGCTTATGTTACTGCTGAGCTTTACAACCAGTTCCCTAATGAGCCCTACATTGGGACTTTTTTTGGCACTAGCCCTACCCTCATCGTCAAAGACCTCGAGCTCCTCAAATTGATTACAACCAAAGACTTCTACAACTTCAACAGCAGAGAAGCAGCTGATCACATCCACAAAGAGGAATTCGCTAGAAATCTCTTTAACAACTGCGGGGACCAATGGAAAGTCTTAAGACAAAACTTAACTCCCGTATTCACGACAGCGAAGATGAGAAATATGTTTCATTTAATAGCAAAATGCTCCTACGAGTTTGAAAATCTTTTGGATGAAGAAGCGAAAAAGGATGACTTCCCAGCACGTGAACATATAGCTAGATTTACCATGGCCTGCATCGTGTCATGTGCCTACGGAATCGACTCCGCGACGATGGGGGACAAATACAAGAATAACCCCTTCACAAAAGCCGGAGACAAGTTTTCTTCTGGATCAAAATTTTTGTCAGCCAAACTTACCTTCAAAACACTTTGGCCATCTATTTTCTACTCATTAGGCTTGCAAGCTGCCCCACCAGGAATAAACGAGATGTTCAAAAAGTTTATGGTTTCAGTCTTTGAAGCCCGTCAGTACAAATCAACATCCAGAAACGACTTCGTAGATTTCATTTTGAAATTTAAGCAAAACAGTCACCTGGTTGGTGACAGCATATCTAATTTAAAAACTGGTGGCAACAAAAAAGTGCAGATGCCTGTAACTGACGACTTGTTGGCATCGCAATGTTTGTTGTTCTTCCTAGCTGGATTTGACACGTCAGCAACAACAACCAATTACACTTTGTTCCAACTAGCAAAACATCCTGATATTCAAAAGAAAGTTCAAGAAGAAATCGACGCCTACCTGCTCAAAAACGGAAACCAGCTAACATATGACGTCGTTAATGAGTTGCCATACACATACGCCTGTATTGAGGAAACATTACGACTGTATCCTGTCATTGGAGTCGTGACTAGAGAAGTAACTGAGGACTACACTCTCCCGACTGGCGTCTTTCTTGAAAGAGGCACTCGTATCCACTTGCCGGTATACAGCATCCATAGAGATCCAAGACATTTTCCTGAGCCCGAGTTGTTCCGTCCAGAGCGATTTCTTGGTGAGGAGAGCAGGAAAATTGCGTCATATAGCTTCATGCCGTTTGGCGAAGGATCTCGCATATGTATTGGTAAGTTATTTCGTAAGTTTATATTATGAAGAATGTATTATGAACTGAACAACATAAACAAGAGGGTTGATATTATCATTCCCCGTGCTTATGTTCTTCAGAATACTTATTCTACCAACCATTCTGTCTGTGTCTACCTGTGAACATTAACATCCCTTAACCACGTGTTTTACCAAGCTTTCATAACATTGTTCTAAGACTTTTCGAACCTGTTCCTATATATACTAGGAGACCAAGTCAAACTAGTTTGAATGAAAAGTGGAACATTTTTTACCAGAATTTCCAAAAGTCGTAGAGCTAATGTTGTTCAGTATGCTTGGTGGAAGAAGACACAAAGCTTGTTGTAACCTGAAAATACAAACCACTTGCACGATATAATCGGTACCCAGCGCCATCTATTAAGAAACTAATAACCAAATGAAATCCGAAATAGACGCCGTGAGACCGTACCTCTAGTATTTAATAAACAGCTACTTTTGTAATAGACGTCTTATCTTATAGTCCGTATTACAGGCGACCATAAGACGTAACTGTATTGATTGGGCGAAAAAAAAAATTTTATTTATTTATTCTTCACGAGACAACATGGAGATGTTAATACCACCGAGTTTGTTTGTTTATTCCCGAAAGTTTCGGTTAACACTTTATTGCCGCGCAAAAGTCTTCTGGAGACCAGGCGCGCGCGGTGTGAACTTCAGCCTGATGCCGGAGGTGGAATGGCTGACGATGCCACGAGGGTCGAACTGGAGTTCCCTGGGCATGCCCTCCGCTAGGTCTACATCGAACTTTTTCAGAATAGTCAGCAGTCCCGCCAAGATTTGCATCTTAGCAAACCGGGATCCTGGAAAAAAAATTGCTCGTTATAAGGACTTTTTTGCAGACTCAAAACTGGTAGTTTTTTTTTTATGTGATAGGTAGCAGACGAGCAGGCGCCTGATGGTAAGGTAGTACTTATCTATATTTAAAGAAAAGTTATCAAATCTCATCTGAATTTTAAAATCCCGTGAGCCATAATTTTGGAACCTAGATTTGCAGAAATCCGTAAAACTCCGGTCACACCCTGAGTACCCTGACAAAGTTACGGAAACAGCCATTAATTGCGATATTACTCAAAAGTAGGTACATTAAAAACATTAAATTCGAAAAGCCTAAATTAGTTGTAACACGAAAATTATAGGCTTAATAAAGTCAACATCCTACCAACAAGTCTGTTATACTTATTAGTAGGGTAACCGAGATAGTGATTGCCCAGTGTATAGTGATTGCCAGAATTAAGGTTAACATACATTTTAACCTATTTTTATATGAGTTCCGTCGAAATTATTCTCTTAGGCAACACTAGTGTACCCTTTAGTAGAATTATAATTAGTAATTTGGCAACATCTTTGGAAAATAAAAGATTTTTGGCGGTTTTCTGAACAACAGTGTGTGTGTATCCGAAAAACGTGAGTTTGTTAACGAATTAGTTAAGGACGAAGTTTTTGTTTTTGTTGTTTTTGCTATCTTAATTTTATTATATGAGTGTGTCCGTGCAACAACAAGTTAGTTAATGCTTTAATAATTAATTTTATGCAGTTATCATGTTATTAAACTTTTCCATTATGTTTTTAGAGGGGGTGGGCATTCACTGAACCATAATCACAAGAATTTTAGTGATTGCCATATCTTATTACAGTTATTGCCATAGCTTATGACACAGTGATTGCCCGGTTAACCAGTATCGAATCAGCTTATTATACTCACGTTAATAACTTTCTAACGCCCTAGTTTAGTGGTTGATATAATGGTTTAAGTACCCGGCGGTGATCTCGGGGTCCCCGGGTTCGAATCCCGGGTCGAG
Organism: Cnaphalocrocis medinalis; assembly: GCA_014851415.1. Classification (NCBI taxonomy): domain Eukaryota; kingdom Metazoa; phylum Arthropoda; class Insecta; order Lepidoptera; family Crambidae; genus Cnaphalocrocis; species Cnaphalocrocis medinalis. Next base: position 8,622 of record JABMDO010001045.1, read on the forward strand.
CAAAAGTATGTTTCAAATTTTTCGAACATAGCTCGGGTTTGCGATCACCAATCAGCATTAGGCAAGCGTGGTGATTACCTAAGCCTATTCCTATCATGGTAGTAAAACTTGATTTCTGTGATGGAGGCCTTTGCCTTGCAGTGGGACAGAATTCAGGGTTTACCTATCTGTCAACATTTACATCCCTTAAACCACGTGTTCTACCAACTATACTTTTTTCTTTTTTTTTATGTGATAGGTAGCAGGCGAGCAGGCGGATCACCTGATGGTAAACAATTGCCGCCGCCCATGGACACTTGCAACACCAGTGGAGTTACAAGTGCGCTGCCAACCTTTTATTCCCTTCCCCCCCGAGTGGGCCTCCGGTACCCTCACTCACACGGCGAAACACAGCACAGGGGCTGCTCACGCTGGTTTTCTGTGAGGCCGTGGTATCACACCGGTCGAGACGGCCCATTCATGCCGAAGCGTGGCTCTCCCACAGTTGAACATACTGAATAACATTTGTTCTATGAATTTTGGAAATACGCTTAAAAAATGTTCATCTCTCCATACAAAGTCGGTCACGTGACTTGGTTATTTTGTATGGGGAGTCGAAAAACTTTTCGAAGAATTTATAAAAGTTGTTGAACAAATGTTGTTCAGAATGGTTGATAGAACACGTGTTTAAAAGGATGTAAATGTTCACAGATTCACCTTCTATAGGCTTATATAGGCGGCTAAATTATGATACTTTACTTTAATAACTTTCTTACAGAATGCCGAAAGTATCCAAGTTAAAATACACAAAGAAAGACCTAGACAGGGCCTTAATTGAAATCCAAAATAATGAAGATACGTTGCCAGTTCGAAAAATAGCTGAAAAGTATGGGATCCCAAGGACGACACTCAGATTACACAGGGACCATCCAGGTCATAAAACTAGCATGGGCCCAATGCCAATTTTGACTCATCTAGAAGAAGGTAAGCTTGAAGAGTGGATAATAACATGTGCACGAAAAGGATTTCCTAGAAATAAAGAAAATATTTTAGACAGCGTTCAAAAGTTTCTAGAGGAAAATCCAAGACCCAATTCATTCCTAAACAATAGGCCAGGCATTGGATGGTGGAGAGCATTTTTAAAGAGACATCCTAAACTAAGTGTAAGAACTTCTGAAGGTGTGACAAAAGCAAGCTCGTGTGTATCTGAAAATGATATAAGAGAATGGTTCCACGAAGTACGTAGTTATATAAATGAAAAGGGAATAAGCGAAGTTTTGAATCAGCCTCACAGAGTTTTCAATGCAGATGAGACCAATTTCCAGATTTGCCAGAGTACAGGATCAGTTTTAGCTGAGAAAGGTGCTAGAAATGTTTATAATATCGAACATTCAAAAGCAAAGGAATCGATCACCGCTTTATTTACTTTCTCGGCTGCAGGTGATATTTGTTGTCCATTTATTGTTTATCCTTATCAGAGACTACCGGAAAAAGTATGTGAATCATTGCCCGAAGGATGGGGTGTCGGGAATCGGATAACGGTTGGATGACCACAGAAGTGTTTTATGAGTTTATCGCCAATGTTTTTATCCTTACTTGGTCAGCAAAGCAGTTGAATTTCCTGTGATTTTATTTGTGGATGGTCATAAAACACATCTAAACTATCATTTGAGTCAGTTGTGCACACACCTCCAAATAGAATTAATCGCTTTGTACCCTAATGCCACCAGGATAATTCAACCTGCTGACGTGGCGGCATTTAGACCCCTAAAAGTTGGCTGGAGAAAGCACTTACAGAAAAGGCAATTATCAGATCAATCTAACGGCATTACAAAACTAACATTTGCACCTGTACTGAATGAAGTTCTTAAATCCAGTGTGAAGTCGGAAACTTTAGTGAATGGCTTTCGAGCATGTGGCCTTTGTCCATTTGATCCTGATGTCATTGATTATTCGAAGTGCTTAGGAAAAAGTTCTAGTTCTGAGGTTAAAGCTTTGATTCCGGAAACAGCCACGATAACTTTTGATTCATTCAGAAAGATAGTTGGGTCTTCTCTTTGTGACAAATTTCAATGTGACTCATTTCACACCACTGAATCGAACATTGCAAAAATGTACAATCTCTGGAAAGAATTCTTACCTGAAATTCGGGATCAGGGTAATAAAATGCTTGAAGAAACATTGGATTCAAATCAAAAAGAATCTACTGGTAAATCTTTTGCTGTAAGTAGGTCACATTCACTTCTTATTGAATTGGACTCAGATCAAGGCGAAGAAAACAGTACACCAGTAGACTTGATTACTAATTCCCAGCAAATTAATCTCGATCACATGTATTGTGGCCCACAAACATCTAAAAGTCATGCTGAATTGGATCATCATCAATTGTTGCTGCCTGAATTTCTTACTCCGCACAAAAGTCAGCCAAATGTTCATCCTGAAGTCACTGCCTCATCAGCTGTCAAAATAGTGACTCCACAATTACGAAGAATTGTGTCATCTTTTGGGGACTATTTAGTTTACCCTGAAACACCAATACGAAAAATAAAGCGAAAGACAGAAAGACAACCATTTGCTATATCGTCGACTGCCTTCAAGTTAGCCTGTCAAAATAAACAGTCACAAAAAGAAAATCAAATAAAAGAAAAAGAAATAAAGAAACTAGAAAAAGAAAAGAAAAAGATTGAGAACATTATAAAAATCAGTGAGAAAACTGAAATTAAAGACAAACAGAAAATTCAAGAGGTTAAAAAAATACCTACTCAAAGTAAAATCACAGTTTTAAAAAAAGTCGTCTTGCAACCTATAGACGTTTGTGTAGTATGCAAAAAGGTAATTTATAAATTCAACATAAATTGCAGTAGCTGCCACCAATCATTTCATTCGAAGTGCATCCCTGATAATCATAAAAAGATCATTCCAGATGAATCTGATATGATTTTATTTGTATGTCATTTCTGCTTTAAAATGGATGACTATTAAAATAATACCTATTCAAATGAGGATGCCATCTAAAATATACACAACACGTGGAAAAACAAATCCCGTAACTCAGTTCCTTTAGTCAGGAATCGTAAAAAGTTGTGAAATCTATTGTATGTAGATGGTAAATTAATAGATTGACTTGGCCATCGCATGAACATAATTTGATTTCATGGCGAATCATTCCTTTTTGCTTTGTAAATAGTCTTAATTTTATACTTACGTTTATGTTTTAGCACCGACAATGTGTGTGTAGCCAATTCTATTAAAAATATTTGCTTTATTTTGTTTCGTATTTATTTCCCGGTAACTTCGATTTCTTCTACCTTTTACCTTCTACCTACCTATTCAAAGTTAATTGTGTAACTGTTTGGTGTAAAGGGGAATAATAAGTTATTTATGCAGTTTATTTATTCAGAAAAATGCACCAAAATTCAAAATGGATATTTTTTTTTTCATTTTTACACTCGAAATTTTGCTGTGTTTCGCCGAGTGAGTGAGGGTACCGGAAGCCTACCACAAAAAAAGGGGAAAGGGAAGGGACCACAATAAAAGGTTGGCAGCGCACTTGTGACTCCACTGGTGTTGCAGGTGTCCATGATCAGGTGATCCGCCTACTCGGCTGCTACCAATTAATAAAAAAAATTAAAAGTGTTCTTGCAATAATCTTATACAAAAAGGATTTAAAACATTGTACTTGTACTTTTTTTTTCTTACATGATGATGTGGCAGTCAAAACACGCATCACTTGATGGTAAATGAATGCCGACGCACATAGTCCTCTACCCAAAGGTTGTCTGAAAGAGATCGCTATTAGCGATAAGGCCGCCGATATTGTATTTGAAAATTACTATTAGCATTAGGTTCTTTAATGTGTTGTGCAATAAAGAGTACCTATCTATCTATCTATAGTCTACACCAGTGGATTCACAAGTACGCTGCCAATGTTTTAATCCCCCGCCCCCCTTCCCTCCCATTGGGTCTCCGACAACCTCAAAACTGTATCTACATTTTGTAAAATTGGTATTTTCCATTAATTCGCCGAGATAACGAGAAACTATATAGAACGGTTGACGATTTCACTAGATTTTGAAATTAAACAGGTTTTCTTAGTCAATGGTATCTTATTTGGATGAGGTTACTGATTTCAATTGCTAAGAAATATATCTTAACGCACAAAAACTTACGATCGATCTAAAATTTCAAGTATTTATTAATAATTTTATGAAATTACAACGTGCGGTATAGGTGGCAATGACTGTCTCATTTGGTTGGCAATTACTGTCTCAGGTGGGCAATCACTGTGTTTTTAGGGGATATTTTTGTTATACGTTATAATTATAAAATATTCTTTAGATGAATAAATTATTATTAAATTATCTAAATGCTTAACTATTAACGTTGTCAAATAATTACACTCTGCTTCCTTATTGTTAAAGTAAAGGATTATATTGAAATAAAACTAGTGTCAATTTCTTAAGTGGGCAATCACTATCTCGATCACCCTACCTATATTTATGTGAAAACCGGCCAAGTGCGAGTCGGGCTCGCGCACAAAGGGTTCCGTAGCAGCAAATATAATAAACTTAACCAAAATTACAAGTTAAATCAACCTATCTCAAAAACTATAAGAGATACTTTGATCAAACCAAAAATTGTTGAAAGAGTTAATTAGCATGCATCACCTCTATTTTTTTTTAGAATTTTATACCCCGTAGTTATAAAAATAGAGGGGGGGGGGGACATACTTTTTTACGACTTTGAGAGCTGATATCTCAAAAAACCGTTCACTTTAAGAAAAATGTTTTTTAGAAAACTTTATATCATTTTAAAAGACCTTTCCATTGATACCCCACACGGGTATGTACATCGAAAAAAAAATTTCATCCCTCAGTTACATGTATGGGGGGCCCCACCCCCAATTCTTTTTTTTACTATTTAGTGTCATATTTTTGTAGCGGTTTATACAACACATATTCCCATCAAATTTCATCACTGTAGTACTATAGTTTCCGAGTAAATCGGCTGTGACCAGACGGACAGACGGACAGACGGACAGACGGACAGACGGACATGACGAAACTATAAGGGTTCCGTTTTTTGCCATTTTGGCTACGGAACCCTAAAAAGGGAGTGGTTTCACTTACCATACAAATTCTTGGCCCTTCTCCGAATGGCATATAAGTGTACTGCTTGATGTTCTGCCTCTCCTGTGGCAGGAATCGATCTGGCTTAAACTTCTTTGGCTCCGGGAAGTACTCGGGGTTGTAATGCATGTGGTAGATTGGTATGTGCACGCGCATATCCTTCTCTACATGAAGACCAGTAGGGAATGTGTAATCTTCCACCACCTCCCGAGTGATCACAGCCAGGACCGGGTACAGGCGCAGCGCCTCGTCTACACAAGCCTCGGTGTAAGTCAGCTCTTTGACAACTTCATACTTGACACTGTGGTCATAACGAACCAAAAAATTATCTATCTCTTCCTGAACGCGTCTCTGGGCATCTTTGTCCTTTGCGATCTCAAACAATGTAAAGGCTAAAGTAGTTGACGATGTCTCGTAGCCAGCAACAAAAAACGCAAGGCACTGCGCAACTAACAAATCGTCATCAGCTTCCAATTCTACTTTCTTTCGCTCCCCTTTTGCGTTAGCAATACTGTCTCCAACAATATATTTGTTATTCTTGAAACTTAAGATAGAGTCAATAAAATCGTTTCGAGTGCTTGATTCGTTGTGTCTCTCTTTAAATACATTGACCAAAAGGTTTTTGAAAAACATATCGCCCTCTGTTGGGAAAGTTTTGAATCCTAACCCGTAGAAGAGGGCTGGCCACATGGCCCTAGTGATCCACCTAATCGCCATCGGAGTGGAGGTGTCAAGGATTTTACGGCCGATAACAAAGAAAGGATTATTGGTAGAGCCTTTTTCCATTGTTTTAGTGTCGATTCCGAAAGCACACGTTCCGATGCAGTCCATGGTGAATCTGGAGGCGAGGTTCTCTAATTCGATCTCGTTGGATAACCTTGTTTCGTGGTCGAGTAAGTCTTCAAAGACATAGCAACATTTTTCGATCAAGTGGAACATATTCCTCATCTTAGCAGAGGAAAAGATTGGTGTCAGATTCTGGCGGATCACCTTCCATCTGTCTCCGTAGGTGAAGAACAGGTTTTGCGTCATGACTTCGAGATGAGTATACTTTGATATTTCTCTGCTGCTGAAGTAGTAGAAATCTTTAGTTAGTACTAGTTTTATGAGCTCAGGGTCTTTGACTATTAAGACCGGTTCTGATCCATAGAAGGCGCCCACGTAGGGTTCATCGGGATATCTTCGACATATATCCTGCGCCACATGTCCTATGTATTTCTGTAGGAAAATATATTCACCGAAATTTCCCAACACAGCAGTAGGCTTGACGAACGGCACTTTTTTATTTTTCCAGTAATTACGTTTCTTCGCAAAATAAATGTAAAGTGTTGTACTTACAACTGAGCATATTAATAACAACAACAATAAAATCATATTGGTTACCAACTCAACGATGCCTAACGACGATTGTGTCTTATAGACTGTGGTGGATGCTTTAAAATGTTGGTTTAACTAGTTTCAGAATCCAATTAGTATTTAGAGCTATGGTCTCCACGGTTTTGTTAACATTTAGGATAATGATTTTTTTAGATATCTCATGCTCTAACTCGATAAAAGCTCATCGGTGAGAAAACTTAGAGAGGATACCTGCACCTTCCGATAACTTTCTTAAATTCTAGAAACCCACTATAGTGAGGTCTTGATTCTGAACGTGTGATCCTTATCCACTTAGTCTTATTGTTCTGGCTGGGTTGGGGAGGTGTGACGGCAGTCACTTCATTGTTATTACCAAACTTCCCACATCCTGGTCATTCTGTGTCTTGATCCAATTAACAAACGATGCTTAATTTTACTTTCGAAAATAGCCGCGCAGCGGCTTCTAGCTCCTGCAGTTAACGCTGAGGTTGTGCCTTGTTGATCGCAAAATGTAATATTACGTATTCGACTTCCCTGACTCGGCCACCTCGAGAGAATGGGAGAAGAGTCTCCCTGGGACATCCAAATGGTCGAAGGCAAGTTGGCCGTCCAAGGTACTGCAGGACGAAGTTGATAAAGATTTGCGTGGACTCCAGACTGATTACTGGCAGGAGGTGGCGCAGGACCGTTCTAGGTGGAGGCTCTTATTCATCATCAGCAACCCACGCTCGTCCACCGCTCCTGATTTTCGGCCACTCTCATCCAGCTCACTCCAGCCAGCCTTCGAATGCGTCATCCCATCTTGTAGCAGGGCGTCCAACACTACGTTTACCGAATCGCGGTCTCCACTCAAGGACTTTATAGCTCCAACGGTTGTCAGTTCTGCGGCTCATGTGACCAGCCCACTGCCACTTCGGTTCGGTGATTTGGCTCTTATTATCAGAGGCCAAGGCTCACTTTGGGTCGCTGAGCCAGTTAGTTTTTTTTACTGACGCATTAAGTATATTGAGATTGGTTTATTTGACACTCGTTTGGTTACCCTACACCTACCTAAATGCAGATAATTGAAATAAGATGTCGTAGTTATTAGTGAATTAACTTGTATGACATGTGCACATTTGGATATCTTGCAATATAATGGAATTGGCAAAGTATTAAGAACGGTAATTTAGCAAATGATTTACTTCCCGTAGCGTAAGATTTCCCACCCATTGCTTTGTACTGTATTCTATAGCTGTCCTTCATTCTTAGTTTGCGTCCTTTGGGCAAGAGGAGGCGTGTCTTTTTTTGTGTTGTTTAGTTTAGTTTAGGTTTTTATGTGAGAAGTAGACGAGTAGACGAGCGGACGCATCACCTGATGGTAATCGATTACCGCCACCCATAGACACCTGCAATACCAGTAGAGTTGTAACTCTACTGACAAACATTATTATTATTATTAAAAGCCTGTCGTGTCCCACTGCTGGGCATAGGCCTCCCTACCCCTCCTCCACATTTCACGATCCTGGGCGACTACGGTCCAGTTGGCGCAATACGTGTCGAGCTCTTCCCGGCATCGCCTCCTCGGTCTACCTCGTGGCCGCCGTCGATTTTTGGGTTCCCACTCTGTGGCTGTTCTGGCCCAAAAGGTGACAAACATTAACCCCTCTATTAATTTTCCCTCTCTCTCTTTAATTTTGCTATCCCTGTCAAGGCGCATATGTAAAAACTTTGTTCCTAGTTGTAACATCTGTATCATGTGCAATGCAAATAAATAAACCCCCTTTCCTCCCAATCTATTTTTTGAATGTGGGACAGCCACGCTTCGGCATGAATAGGCCGGTTCGACCGGAGTGATACCACTGCCTCACAGAAAACAGGCGTGAAGCAGCCCCTGTGCTGTGTTTCGCCGAGTGAGTAAGGGTACCGGAGGCCCACCCGGGGGGAAGGGGATAAAAGGTTGTCAGCGCACTTGTAACTCCACTGGTATTGCAAGTGTCCATGAGCGGCGGAAATTGCTTACCATCAGGTGATCCGCCTGCTCGTCTGCTACTTATAACATAAAAAAAAAAAATTCCCCCCTCACCCTTTCGACGAAAACACAGCGTTTTCTCTATTGTATGATATCTGTAACACAAGAGCTTAAGCTACTTAGTACGAAGTCAGGTCAATGCATACATTGATTGATTATGAAATGTGTGAATAGTTACGTTAGGTTAAGCCTGTAAAGATAGCTGTAAGTGAGGAAAATCTATATTATTCATAAAGAGGGTAATCACAAATTCTATGCCAGGGCATATAGCTATCCCGAAAACACGAAATACTTGCGTGATACAATCAACGCCCAGCGCCATCTATTGGCAGGCAGTGGAACTACTGCCTCGAAACGAAGTGAGGGCGGGCCACTATAAATAAATAAATATATATTTTTGTGTTTTTCAGGTATGCGGTTTGCCAAGATGCAGATGCTAGCTGGCTTGGTGACCTTGCTCAAGAAGTATAAAGTGGAGCTCAAAGATAAGACGCAGACCGAGGTCGAGTTTGAGCCGATGTCCAAAGTTCTTTGTACCCCTAAACATCCAGTCAAGTACAAGGTTTCTTGCAGACAAGGCTGGGAGTCTAGGTGCTTTGTGAAGTCTTAAAATACCTTGCACCTTTAGAATGGAACTATAAAACTTTTGGAATAAAACTTTTGAATGAAACTTTAGAATTAAACTTTAGAATGAACTTTATAATGACACTTTATAATGAATCTATAGAATGAATCTATAGATTGAAACTATAGAATGAAACTTAAGAATGAAACTTAAGAATGAAACTTAAGAATGTGAATGTCTGATATCTGTAATAGAAGTTCTTATGCTACAAAGTATTTAGTCTTTTATAGGGTCAATTTAGTTTTTCAATTCAGTCCAGTCAGTTTGGTTCAGTCTCAGTTATCAATTTAATTTGTGAAATCGCTAAACGCCCCGTTGGTCTAGTGGTTTAAGTACCGGGCCGTGATCTCGGGGTCCCGGGTTCAATTCCCGGGCCGAGCAAAAGTATGTTTCGAATTTTTCGAACATGTCTTGGGTTTGTGATCACCAATCCGCAAGGCAAGCGTGGTGATTAAGCCTAATTCCATCATAGTAGTGATAACTTGATTTCTATGATGGAGGCCTTTGCCCTGCAGTGGGACAATATAAAGGCTGATACTACTTACTTTGTGAAATAGAGTGTCACAAAAATTTTGAGTTAGGTCACTATCATTCTAAGGGTACGACTTGTTAGTAGATCAACTGGCTGTGTCAACTGCACTATCTACGAGTATAACGGCGTTAATAAGTGCTTCGGACTAAAACGAGATTTTAAAAAATCGACCGAAATTGTTAATTGCTGTTTTAAAAGTAAGAGAATTGTGAAGAAGGGTCAAATATGATAAAACTTTTATTATTAATTAAGTATATTATTTAAAAAAATATAAAATATTGCATACCCATAATTCCCATAAACTTGTGCCTTATTACAAAACGAAGACAAAGTTATAATAACTGATGCTGTCACTTTTTTGTAAGTCACAAATGAAAGTGGCAGCAAAAGATTTAAACTATAAAAGGTAATATGTTTTATTGGACAAAGTAAGGAAGCACAAAAGAAAAAACAGTAACTATAATCTAAAGCTAAAATAAACTACCTACCAAAAAAAAAGAAAAAGGTTAAAACAGAGTAGGCCCCTGTGGCAATGTTCCCAAAATGCTGGCAGCATTACCTCGTTGGATAGCGATGGAAATTCGCTGGGCGAAGTAGCTGCCGGCTTTTGGGTCTCCCGTGACTTCAACTAAGCGCTTAGTTAAGTCTCGGAAGAAAGAGAGAGCATCGGGACCCCACGGGCCCAGTGTTTCGACACCGAAAGCTACGAAGTGGTAGGTACCGGATAGGTGCCTATACTTCGCAGCTTTCAGTTTCTCTGCAGCTTCGGCCGCGGCTCCGGCATTCCTCATAGTCCCGGGAAGATGGGAAGGTGCCAGGGTATCAACACATGTAGCGTCCCACACCAGGGCACGTCCCATCCTCCAAGGGATGAGAGACATTCCGTCTGGCCTCTTGCCATCATCACGTGAAATGCCGTTCGGCTCCAGGTTTGCCGGCACATTGATGGTGGCAAGCGACCGACGGATAATGTCATTCAAAGAAGAATGCCTAGAGAAACGGCCGGCACTACGTACACACGAGAGCCCGTGGTGCCCCAAAGCAGTAACAGTGTTGCCACAGGAGCATCTGTGTGGGATGCAAACCTCAGCACCGAGACGGAGGCCAACAGCGACTCGGAGGGTTTCCGAGTCCAGCAGGGTGCCCACGTTCGCAGACGGGTAGGCTTGTAGCCAGTGGCCGGACTCCTTCCTCGAAACAGCTCTGAGACGCGCAAGGTCCGCGTTGGTACTGTTGTTGATGAGATAATTTTGAATTGTTTCGCATTGGATTTTGTCCCAGCACCTTTGTGAATTTGGTACAGCTGGTAAATTTTGACCCGGGTAAGCCATCTTCCAGGCGTCACTAGCCTCAGTCAAGCACGCCACTTCGAGGGAAACGGTTATTGGCCGCATTATTTTAGTTACAAGAGTGGACGTGCCATGGATTGAGGATAGGAAAGCCGGTAGAGCAACATCAGTGATTTTACGTATCCCAATGCCCCCAAAACGGATGGGCAGGGAGGCTTGGATCCAGGAATGGTCTGAAAGGTTAATGTTCAGGATTTTTTCCAGACAAATTTTAAGCATGCTGTCCAAATTTTGGGTTATACTTTGGAATTTCCACAGTGGGCAGCAGCGTAAAAGATATGTAAATTTAGGAACAAAAAGGCAGAATTTCAAAATGAAAAGCGCTGAGTGGGGGTTAATTTCCGAAAGCCGACCTGAACATTCATTAAATTTTGCAATTAAATTTTGAACATGTGGAGTTACAGCGCTGTCGAAAATTGGTGACCCGAGAAGATGAAGGTTGGATTTTGAAAGAATCTTTATATTTGGAGCTATATTTTCAAATTTTGAAGTAATTTCTGATATTCTGTTGGCCGGCAAACTGTCGCTGATAAAAATCTCGCATTTGTTAAAATTTAAAGCTAGCCCAATGGAGCTGAATTTATGGATTATATTTGAAAAATCTGACAGGACGGTTTCTGCTTCATCTCCTAAGGTCCCATCATCCAAATACCAAACATTAAATTTAGAAGACAAATTTTGTACTACCGGGTTTATGGCCAGACTGAAAATGGCAGGCCCGAGGGGATCACCCTGCTGACAGCCGACAGCAGAGTCGAGCTCGTTAGATTTGTATAAGAGTTTGGAAGGGCTATTATAGCATTGAAAAAGGTAATTATAAATTTCTGGGGCGTTATTTTTGATTTCTGAAAGTAGGGTGTCCCTATTAACAGAATTAAAGGCATTTTTTACATCTAGTTTCAAAAGCACCTCACTCCGATTTTGGGTCAAAAGAGTCCTAGCTGCGTGAACAGCGGCTTCGCAGCCGCCTTTGCTGCAGAAACCAAGCTGGTGCGGCTCAAATTGCGAAAGTAGTTTTTGGCTTATATGTTTGACGGCTAATTTTGAGGTTAAACGCCTAAATGTGGAACCCACAGCGATTGGCCTAACTCCGCCATCCTTTTTGGACAAAGCAATCAGGTTTGCGCCATAGAGGATGGGGACAATTTCGTCGTTAATTTTTCCAAGAAGCATAAAGTTTATTAATTTTGTTAAACAGGAAATTAAAACCTGGCCTGCGTTGCCCGCCTGAACGGAAATCAGGTCTTTCAGGTGTTGCGGTGAAAGACCGTCCAGGCCAGCCGCTGAACCAGGTTTGAAGGAGGTGATTGCCGAAACCAGGTCATTTTGTGTTATTTGTAGGCAGACCTGGGCATCTGTCAGGGGTTCCGGAGGAGGAGGTGTGGCAGGGCTGGGGGATGTTTAGAACGTAGGGCTTCTAAAGTTTCTGCAGTGTCCGGTGATACCACGTCACTGGAGAAAAGGAGTCTCGAGGCTCCTCTGAGATCACCGTCGGCAATTTTTTCATCGACTTTCCTGGAAAAGTTGTAATTTTGATGATTTCGCCTTGGATGAATGGTGATTAGAGGAGTAATATCTGGGTTTGCGCAATTATTTTTTATTTTTTGTGTTAATGAGCAGGTGTCGTCTTGATTTTTCTGGTTACATGGAGGATGACGTATGGGAAGGTGAAAAAGACGTTCCCAGGCAGCAATAGAATTCGTTTCTAAGCACTGGTCAATGATCTCAGTGAGTTTATTCGCGACGGCGATTCTGGCGCCTCGAGGAATCCTTTTAACTATGGGGCAATTTTGTTTTAATGAGCTAAGGTGTAAATGAAAAGGTGTGTTATTTAATGTTGGGCTTGGAGTGGAGGAGGAGGCTGGCACAGATGTAGATACTCGATGTTTTCGTGAGCGATGGATGTTCAAACCTCTCGAAGAAGTAAAACTTCTGTTACAAATGAGACAGGTGGTGGATGAGGATGACGTGGTATTACTGGCAGACATAAATTACCTGGTTTGTATCTCACACACACAAAGTATTCTTACAAACTAAAACAGAAAATAAAGCAAACTATAAAAATATAAACACTGAGTAAACAAAAAGATAAATGTCACTGAGTGTCACTAGGCACGCTGTGGTTGGCCGACGACACCGCGCAGTCAGTGACGATGTCTCCGAACCAACGTCTATTGGGCGAGCCGGTGACATTGCGCTGCCAAACTGCGCTCCGTAGCAACCGTCAGTGTATGTGACATTCACAGAAATGCCAGCGAATTCAGACAAATATGAATAAAATTGCTTAAGGGGCGCAGGCGCCAAAATCTTCAAACACGGATAGAACCAAGCTATAAGGCCCTTTCTAAACTTTGTATTAGGGCGTAGCGACACAAGAACAATTTTATTTAATTAAAAAATTGGATTTTCTCTTGTTGTCAACCGTTGCTAGGTTAATACATTAGGTTCAATATTATACTTAGAAATAAAATAAAATAAAATAAAACTTTATTAATCATAAAAGAACTTATTTAACAATAGAAACTTTATACATAGGGACAATGATATTTACCTGTACTAAGAATAATCTTGTCTCACAGGTATTTTAGAACTAGGTGTTTGAATTAAAAAGAATCAATTATAATTAAAACTAATTAAATATAAAGAAAAGGTAGACAGTTTAGGACTAATTACTTAGATTATAATACGCTACAGGTTCTTACATGGAACTAATTATATATTATATATTATGACCAACTTTAAACTACATTTTATAATAATAAGGATTATAGGACATTCGCATTCGCTTAAATCAATGCGAATATGCTAATGCGAATGTGTGCAGGAGACCTATTTTTGAATTTTCGCTTCGTCCAAACAAAACTACTCGTTTTGCAAGTCACGTCATCTCGTGAGTCGCATGATTCATAATTTTCCCTATTTTTGAAATCACTCGCTTAGTGTGTCGCCAATCTTGTCAAAGTATAGTCCTTTTCACGAAAAGAGTCCCCCGGATTTTTGATGAACTAAAATGACATGGCAGTCTACGTAATGAGTGGGAAAGAGATAGAAAGCCTATTTGTATGACAAGTGGCGCCGCTCCCAGGGGACTTTTTTCGTAAAATGGACTTTATAGTGTTAACTCGTTCATATTTGACGTAAATGCGACCACTCGCCTAGCGGAAACGAGTGGTTTACACCACTCGTTGCAAATCGCTCGTTTTCGAATGATTCAAAAATGCGGATGTCAAAAATCATGCGAGTCACACATATTATTTTAGTGAGACGACAATTCAAAAATAGGTCTCCAGGTCGTGCGTGCGTGAACTCGTGACTCGTGATCTTGCTAGACTGACACTGACTGTTCTTAAAATATAATTTGCCTTTATTAAACTTTGACTACTGAGTGTCTCTCAAGTCAGTACATTTTGTATGTTTTTTGTCTTTTAAGTAGTTAAAATGATTGATTTATAATTATTATGTTGTTATTTTACATTGATGTGACTGGTGTCTTAAATACTTAACACTCACATTCGCATTCGCACATTCGCGGCGTCAACATTTGCATTCGCATTAGTATTCGCGAATGTGAAAATGTTGACATTCGTAACATCCCTAGTGGATACCATCCAGGTAATGCCGGCGCGCACCAAGAGCGTTAGCTCCTCGTTCCTGCCCCGAGCCATCAAGTCATAGAACGCCCTTCCAGTTCATGTGTTTCCTCCTTACAATCCTGGGTTTTTAGGCGGGGCGTGAAACGGCATCTCTGCAGGCCTTCAGGGTGAGGGTGACAGACTCAATAGGTACTTGGTTTGTTCATTTGTGCCTGTTAAGCTCATATTTTGACGGCCTCAATGGCGCAGTGGCTAAGGTGTTCGCCCAAAGCGCGAAAGGTCCCGAGTTCGATTCCCGGTCAAGTTAATTTAGGAAAACTACATTTTCAAAGTTTTCTTGGGTTTGGGTGATCTGGGTTGACGCCACCAGTTAATTCGTCATTTGATGCTCATAGTACATGGGCTGCCCTAGTTTGAGACCAGGTTAATTGATGTGACTGTCTAAAAAAATATTTGAGGTCATCTTGATTGTCCTAAATATTTTAAAAAAATCATCAAAAATACAAACAACATAATAAAAGAAGAATAAAGAAGTTCAATTATTTATATACGATTAGTATGACTGTGATCATGCCCGTTACATATACAATTATTAATAATACGAGGATATCTATTTTAGTTAATTTTGGACTTAGGGACCATACATAAGGAGGGGGGGGGGGGGGGTCTTTGTCTTTGCTTACTTTTAATAAATTCAGAAGGAAAAAGTATATTTTTTCGACCGTTTTTGCTGACAAGGGCGGGAGGGGGGTTAAATTTTCCAAAAAATCTGCTTACGTAATGTATTTCTTAAGTTTGAACAAAAGTTCTAGTCTCCCACCCATCCCTTGGGGTGACTTTGAGCTTCAGGGGGTACCTAGGAGTGGGGATAATGCTCTGTGGTTCATACTCCACACTCGTCCGGGTTTTATCCTTTAGTTCCACGTTAAACTTCTTGAGCAGGGTCACCAGGCCAGCGAGCATCTGCATCTTGGCGAACCTTATTCCTGGAAAATAATACAATTTAAGGAAAAGATAACAAATTACTCAGTCTGTATACTGACAGGGCGTATTCAGGATTTGTACTCTGGTAATAACAATAAAACCACTGCCGCTTGAGCTTCGCAACCCTTCGCAAACCCAAACCCAAAATAGGGCAAACAGACTGAGCAGTGACTCTACTGGTGTTACAGGAGTCTATGGGTGGCGGAAATCGCTTATCATCAAGTGATACATCGTTTGCCACCTATGACATAAAAAAAGCTGCAGAAGATATCCTAACTAATATCATAAATGCAAAAGTAACTCTGTCTATCTGTTACTCTTTCACGCTAAAAGTACTGAACGCATTTGGATGAAATTTGGTTTATACCCTGAGAAAGAACATAGGCTACTTTTTGAAGGTTTCAAAGGTTTCAAAAGAAGGTTGTAAGGGGTTAAAAGGATGGGGAGTGAAAATTACTAAATAATTAAAAATGCTACCCAAAGATACTATTCCACGCGGACAAAATCGAGGGTAACAGCTAGTACATAGATAAGAATTGATTCATAAAACGTACCAATGCATATACGAGGTCCTTCACCAAACGGCAAGTAACTGTATGGAGGAATCTTTTGTCTTTCTTCTCCAAGGAACCTCTCCGGACGGAACACTTCAGGCTCTGGGAAGTTCTTGGGGTCTCGTTGAATTTTTCGCACCGGTATGTGAATGCGAGTGCCTTTTTCTAGAAACACGCCGTTAGGTAACGTATAGTCCTCTATTACTTCTCTAGAGAGCATTGGCAGGACTGGGTAGAAGCGCATTGTTTCCTCGATGCAAGCATACGTGTATGGCAGCTCGGTGACGACATCATAGTTCAGCTGGTTTCCAGTTTTTTGAAGGTAGCCGTCGATTTCTTCTTGCACTTTCTTCTGTATTTCAGGATGCTTAGCTAGTTCATACAAAGTGTAGTTTGCAGTAGTTGCTGAAGTTTCAAATCCAGCGGCAAAGATTAAAATACATTGCGACGTCAGTAGGTCGTCAGTAATTTCTAGATTAACTTTTTTGTTCTCACCAGTTTTTAAATTCGTTATACTGTCACCGACTATTTCACTTTTTTCTCTAAATTTTAGTATAAAGTCTACGAAGTCATTTCTTGTCGTAGACTTGTATTGTCGGCCTTCAAAAACAGATAACATAAAGTTTTTCATGATTTCATTTACGCCCGCGGGTACGCTTTTCAGGCCGAGCCCGTAGAAAATAGACGGCCAAACACTCTTGAATGTACCCTTGAATGAAACCCATTTCGAACCAGAAAAGAATGCGTCTTTAACTTTCACGAAAGGGTTATTTTCGTCCGTATTCTCTTCCATGGTGGCTGAGTCAACTCCAAACGCACAGGATACAACACAGGCCATAGTGAATCTGCCGACTTGTTCTCGCGCTTCGATATCATCCTTTTTAGATTCTGAATCCAGTAGCTTCTCAAACTCGTAGGCGCATTTTGTGATCAGAGGAAACATGTTCTTCATTTTTGCTGATGTAAACATAGGTGTCAGATTTTGTCTCATGACTCTCCAGTAATCACCGGAGTTGTTGAATAAGTTTTTGGTGAACTCTTCTTTGTGCACATACTCGGATGCCTCTCTGCCGTTGAAGTAGTAGAAGTCCTTAGTTGTGATCAGTTTGAGCAGCTCAAGATCTCTGACGATGAGGGCAGGTCCTGTGCCGTAGAACACCCCGAAGTAAGGCTCATTTGGAAGTCTATTGCAAAAATCCTCCATAACGTAGAGCATGTGTCTCTTCTGTAAGATGAAATCTCCATAGTTCCCGAGTATTGGCGTTGGCTTCAAGTATGGGACCTTTTGTTTCTTCCAGTAATCGTACTTTCTTTGGGACCAGTAATAAATTAAAGCGAAGATTGCAGAGAAAACGAACAATATAATCCAGAGCATGTTGGCTGTGGAGGGTATTCTATGAATATGATTGTAGGTTAGTTATTTGTCGTTTATATTAACTGTTTGTTGTACATTAAACGTGTCGGGTGAAGTGTAATTATTATCTGTTTTAAACATGGTATATATTGTTGTTTGTGTCTTTGATAACATGTAAGTACCTATATTTCATACTAGCGGTCGCCCGCAGCTTTCCTCACGTGGAATTTACCAAAGAGTATGTTCTCGACACCATTGCTATCCAAAGTATGTTAAAGTGTAGTCAGAGTTTCAGATCAGATCATGTACCTACTATGATCTTAGATTTTTTCATTTCATCATATTAATGCTCATCAACCATTTTGTCAAGGCGCCGAAAAACAATTTTATAAGGGTTACTGTTCTACTTCAGGCCTTGTCTTCAAATTGAATTATAGATACCCTATAAGTTGCCTAGGCTTTAAAGCTATTAGGCTATTTTAATTTTTTTTTATTCAATAATAATTCGTGACAACATAGCATAGGTACATTGTCCTGGTACGGTTTTCCCTTGTGCCATGGAAATGAAACACAACGAAGGCACCACCAACACAAATATCTGATTCACCTACACAAGTTTGTGTTGGCGCAGGAATCGATAATCGACCGATGTTATTTTATGACAAATAAAGCACACAACTGGCAACAAAATAAGAGTTGCACGAAGGGCCATGGAGTGGAGCATGTTCAGGATCAGACTCCAAGATCGAGTCAAGAACTCTGAAATCCAACGCAGGACTAAAGTCCAGGACGTCGGATTGAGAGTGATGGAACTAAAGTGGGATTGGGCAGGATATTTAGTTAGGCGCGAAGATGGCAGGTGGGGTGGAGCAAGGATATGACCGAATGGTGTCCTAGGAAACGGCAGACGAAGTTCAGGTCGTCCGATGGCACGACGGGTCGATGACATCGCCAAAATCGGAGGGACTAAGTACATGGATCCGAGTAGCTCAGGACCGGGTACATTGGCGAAATAAAAGAAAGGGCTATACTCAGCAGTGGGTAGGTACTACCGGCCTAATGATGATGATGATATTCAAATGTAGAATAATCTTTTTCTTTAGTATTTTCTAGACAGCATTATTTTATTACTAGCGGCCGCCCGCGACTTCGTACGCGTGGAGTTAATTATTGACACTTACCGTCATATTTTGGACAATCCACAAAATATATTTTTATAAATTGTAGCCTATGTGTTATTCTGATGTATAAGCTATAATGTGGTAAAGTTTCATTCAAATCCATTCAGTAGTTTTTACGTGAAAGAGTAACAAACATCCATACATCCATACACACTTTCGCCTTTATAATAGTAGTAGGATAAATAAGTAAGTATAGATATTGGCTATACAGATAATAGAAACATTATAATTATACCTAGTAGGTACTTACAAGATAAGGCCATTGAGATCTTCAAACCAAACCAATTATATTATTATGCTAAGATAAGAAACCACTCTTATTGCGAACAAAAACAGACTGATAAAGGTTACAAGAGTGTTTTCAGATTACCTTGCGTCTTAAGGCAAAGGTCATGGGTTCGATTCCCACCTTGGACGTTTTATCTGAGAGTAATAATGGATTTTAATATTAGGTATATTTGCGAACATCTGTTGTCTGATCTGTGTAACACAAGAACTTACAACTAGCTGCTTAGGATGGAGTCAGGTCAATTCTGGCGTGATCTATTGGGTACAGTTTGGAACTACATACTACAGAAAGGACCGGGTCCCAAGACAAAGTGAGGTTGGGACGCTAGTTAGTTATTAGCAACTGACTTTTATTAAATTTTATTTTTATATTTACGGAATGTAACGGGTGGCGCAAAAGTAAAGACCCTATTTGGTTCAGCTATAACATTTTTTCTAAATTAGAAAACTAGATTTAGGTTTTTTTAAATGTATATTTGTGCCATTAAATTTCGTACCATTAGGATTTAAAGATGATGTCTTTTAAATGGTGACCTCCAGAGTTGATACACATTTGAGCCCTATTTATGACATTTTGCATAACTTGCCGTAACACTTCCTGCGATATGTTCGTTATTTCTTGACGAATGTTTTCTTTTAGAGCTGCGAGAGTCTGTGGCTTGTTCACATACACCCGAGATTTCAAAAAAACCCCAAAGAAAGAAGTCTGGACTGGTCAGATCGGGTGATCTTGCAGGCCAAGGCAAATCGCCCAAAACGAGAGATAACTCGGCCTGGAAAAGCGGATGAATTATTCCGTAAGAACATGACCCAATTATTCCACGTTCTTGGGGAGGTAAAACGGTCCATGTTTATTTTCAGTGTATTTTACATTTGTTCACTACACAATTTTCAACAACAGAATGACAGAAAATGTCATATAAAAAAATAAAAGTATTTTCTTTAGTGCCAGTACTTTTGCGCCACCCAGTATAAGATAAATAGCCCACCGAATTAGCAAACTGAAGTGGCAGTGGGCTGGTCACATGAGCCGCAGAACTGAGCACCGATGGAGCCATAAAGTCCTTGAGTGAAGACCGCGACTCGGTAAACGTAGTGTTGGACGCCCTGCTACAAGATGGGATGACGACATTCGAAGGCTGGCTGGAGTGAGCTGGATGAGAGTGGCCGAAAATCGGGAGCGGTGGCGTGCATTGAGGGAGACCTATGTCCAGCAGTGGATGAGCGTGGGTTGCTAATGATTATAAGATTAAAAAAACTTTGTTGTCATCGTGAGAGTCATTTTTAGAAATCACTATGACTCGTAGCTTTTAGTTTCTGCGTGTGTTTGCAAATAACACGTTTATTTTCCTATGTTATAATAGACAAACAGACGGATCACGATGATGGATGGTAAGCGATTGCCGCCGCATAAAAACAACCGCAACACCAGTGGAGTTAAAAGTGCGCTGTCATCTTTTCAACCCCCTTTCCTCCCCCCATTTTAGAATAGAATAGGATAGAAAAAGTTTATTTGGCGCAAAAAATATCGATATGTTGTATTGTTAAAAATGCAGTTCAAAATATAATTAATCTAATAAAATAAACAACAATCTATCTAAGTATAGCCTATTTATATAGAGACTAGTGGCCCGCCCTCGCTTCGCTTCGGTATTTTAATTTTTTGAACGAAGTAGAATTCACAACAATCAAAGTAATTAGCAAAAAGAAATTTTACTGATACTTATAGGATTGATAATTTTGGTGATCGTAAACCTTAATGAAGGAATCTCAAAAAGATTTGATTTAAAAAATGTTGGAAACTCTATAACTTTACTTTGTCAAATTTAATCAGTTCCCCGTTCACCCCTATAAGGGGAAGGGGGGACTTTTATAAAATTTCTATGCAAAGCCTAAATACCAATTTTCAAGATTCTAGCTTCAAAAAATGACAATACTTCGTTTCAACCCCCTTTTCCCCCCTTTTTAGGTTGAAGAAAAAAATAACGAATTCACTTTCATTACATTTGTAGGCAAAGCCCAAATACCAAGTTTCAAGAATCTAGCTTTAAAATTGACAATACGGTGTTTTATCCCCCTTTCTCCCCTTTTTAGGTTGAAGAAAAAAATGCCGAATTCAATTTCTTTACATTTGCATGCAAAGCCCAAATAGCAATTTTCAAAGCTCTAGCTTTAAAATGACGAATTTTCCATACGACGTTTTAACCCCCTTTCACCCCTTTGTAAGCTGAAGAAAAAAAAATGCTGAAATTACTTTCATTTAATTTGTATGGAAAACCCAAATACCAATTTTCAAGACTCTAGCTTTAAAAATAATAAATCTCCCATACATTGTTTTAACCCCCATTTCACCCCTTTATGGCTTGAATTTAAAAAAAAACTAAAACAGGTCAATTTTTATTTTTGATAAACAACCATAATCCAAATTTTCAAATCTCTAACATCAAAATTGAAAGACTTTCATACTAACGTAAACCCCCCCTTTCACCCCTTTAGGGGGTGAATTTCGCAAAACCCCTTCTTAGTGCGCGCCTACATAGTAAGAACTACCTATGTTTCAAATTTCATGATTTTAGGTCCAGTAGTTTTGGCTGTGCGTTGATAGATCAGTCAGTCAGTCAGTCACAGGCCGAGGCGTTACCTCTTTATTAATAGTACTAGTGGCCCGCCCTCGCTTCGCTTCGGTATTTTAATTTTTTGAACGAAGTAGAATTCACAACAATCAATTTTGGTGATCGTAAACCTTAATGAAGGAATCTCAAAAAGATTTGATTTAAAAAATGCTGGAAACTCTATAACTTTACTTTGTCAAATTTAATCAGTTCCCCCGTTCACCCCTATAGGGGTTGAATATGAAGAAACCGAAAGCACCCCTTTAAAGATTGAAGAAAAAACAATACCAAAATCACTTTTATAAAATTTCTATGCAAAGCCTAAGTACCAATTTTCAAGATTCTAGCTTCAAAAAATGTCAATACTTCGTTTCAACCCCTTTTCCCCCCTTTTTAGGTTGAAGAAAAAAATAACGAATTCACTTTCATTACATTTGTATGCAAAGCCCAAATACCAAGTTTCAAGACTCTAGCTTTAAAATTGATAATACGGCGTTTCATCCCCCTTTCTCCCCTTTTTAGGTTGAAGAAAAAAATGCCGAATTGAGTTTCATTACATTTGCATGCAAAGCCCAAATACCAATTTTCAAAGCTCTAGCTTTAAAAATGACGAATCTTCCATACGACCTTTTAACCCCCTTTCACCCCTTTGTAAGCTGAAGAAAAAAAAATGCTGAAATCACATTCATTTAATTTGTATGGAAAACCCAAATACCAATTTTCAAGACTCTAGCTTTAAAAATAATAAATCTCCCATACATTGTTTTAACCCCCATTTCACCCCTTTATGGCTTGAATTTAAAAAAAACTGAAACAGGTCAATTTTTATTTTTGATCATCAACCATAATCCAAATTTTCAAATCTCTAACATCTAAATTGAAAGACTTTCATACTAACGTAAACCCCCCCTTTCACCCTTTAGGGGGTGAATTTCGCAAAACCCCTTCTTAGTGCGCCCCTACATAGTATGAACTACCTATGTTTCAAATTTCATGATTTTAGGTCCAGTAGTTTTGGCTGTGCGTTGATAGATCAGTCAGTCAGTCAGTCAGTCACAGGCCGAGGCGTTACCTCTTTATTAATAGTATAGAAGATATAGATAGAGTATAGATAGAAGATAACTTCTATGGACAACGACAAGGCTTATAGGTAAACCGAAAACACGAAACGCTGCGCGATGTAATTTAGCCATCTATGGTTAATTTTCTGAATTACGGTCCCGAAGCGAAGTGAGGGCGGGCCACTATCCATACTAATATTATAAACTAGCGGCCGCCCGCGACTCCGTCCGCGTGGAAAAGTAACTTTTTACCCCCCTTTCAACCCCTTACAACCCCCTTTTCGCAATAAAAAGTAGCCTATGTCCTTTCTCAGGGTCTAGATTATCTGTATGACAAATTTCATTTAAATCCGTTGAGTAGTTTTGGCGTGAAAGAGTAGCAGACAGACAGACAGACAGACAGACAGACAGAGTTACTTTCGCATTTATAATATTAGTATGGATGGATGCGAAAGTAACTCATGAAATTTGGTATATACAGATGAACTAGACCCTGAGAAAGGACATAGGCTACTTTTTATTGCGAAAAAAAAATATAAAAGGCACCAAAAAGGTCTCCGCTCAGCTATACAGGGTGTAACTGTGAACATTTACATCCCTTTAACCTTTAACCATAACCAACCATTCTGAACAACATTTGTTCAACAACTTTTCCAAATCGTTCGAAAAAAAAAATCTTAAAAAAAGACCAAGTCACGTGACCGACTTTGTATGGAAAGATGAAATATTTTTATACGAATTTTCAAAAGTCATAGCACAAATGTTGTTCAGAATGGTTGGTAGAACACGTGGCTAAAGGGATGTAAATGTTCACAAATAAGTACACCCTGTTTGTTACACAGGGTGCCTCGACACTGGTTTTCTGCGGACACCAAACAGTCATGACCATCGGTATTCGTAAATCATAAACAGTGGGTGAGGCATGAATGGGTCGGCTCGACCGGAGTGATACCACTGCCTCACAGAAAACCGGCGTGAAGCAGCCCCTGTTCTGTGTTTCGCCGAGTGAGTGGTACCGGAGGTCGACCGAGGGGGGAAGGAGATAAAAGGTTGGCTAAGAATTGAAAAATCACAATAATGATTTATGTTTTAATTACTTTTTATAAAATTATGTTACAACATTTATTTACAAATACTTAATCACAACTCAGTTCTTTGGCGTAGCGTAAAATAAAATAAAAATAGTTGGTATACAAATTATAGTAGTCCTCAATTTTTGGTGAAAACCCTAGACTCCCACCCTTCCCTGGGGGTGACCTTGAACTTCAGTGGGATCTTAGGACTGGTAACCCCGGACAGGGGGTCAAACTCGACGGTCTGGTTCTTGTCAACCAGCTCCACGTTGAACTTCTTCAGCAGGGTCACCAGACCAGCCAGCATCTGCATCTTGGCAAACCTCATTCCTGGAAAGAGAAAATTTACAGTTTCGTATTACCAACATAAGAAAACCCACTTATATCCCATCCCACTAATATTATAAACGTGAAATTTTTTATGTATGGATGGAAGTTTCCCCCTCTTTCGCGCCCACGATTTTAACAAAACTACAATAATATAGCTTATACATCAATATAACACATAGGCTTCAATTTATACAAAATTGAAGCCTATGTGTTATTATATTTCAATTTATAAAAATATGACGGTAGGTAACTAACTGCATGCATACGAAGTCGCGGGCGTCTGCTAGTATCAAAATAAATTACAGCCTATTATCACAAAATATAAAGGACACAGAAAGGAGACTCAGCCTTAATTTTGAATTTAGAAGAGTTTGTTGACATATGCTAGATGCTAGGGTTGTTGCCCGCCATGAGTACATAAGCGCGCGGCCTCTACCACCGACCTCGACAGTTATAAAAAAAAAAATTGAGACAACATCACATACATTGTCCTGGCCCCAAACTAAGGTTTTCCCTTGTACTATGGAAACCAGAAACAACGAAGGTACTACAAACACCCAGACCCAACACAAATATCTGTTTCATCAACAAACATTTGTGTTGGTGCGGGAATCGAACCCGCGACCCTTACGTCTTAACCGGCGCTCAAACCATTACGCTAAACGGGTCGTCAAGTCAAGTTCGACAATCTTATGTCATAAGTTAGGATTAATGTGGTCGAAAAGGCGTATTTGCCCGTTAGTGCTCATGCGTGAGTACATGACATGGTTTTAGCTCTTAGTGGGCAGTCTTCTTTCTGTGTCCTTTATATTTTGTGCTATTATATACTCGTACACGGTTACACCGTTGTTTTATTATTTGTCTGAGTTGGAGGAAAAAACATTTTGAGTATCAGTGATACACAGTTTCGCAAAGAAGAACCAACTCTCATTCCGGATGAAATTAAGTTACATAAGTACGGTGGCCTGCACATCAAGTTACTACAATCTGTCAAATTTCTTCAATCGAACCTCACTTTTATGTCAAACGTGTTTGGTTCAATATCAACTGAGGAAATTTGACAGATACGAAGTCGCGGGCGTCTGCTAGTATCAAAATAAATTACAGCCTATTATCACAAAATATAAAGGACACAGAAAGGAGACTCAGCCTTAATTTTGAATTTAGAAGAGTTTGTTGACATATGCTAGATGCTAGGGTTGTTGCCCGCCATGAGTACATAAGCGCGCGGCCTCTACCACCGACCTCGACAGTTATAAAAAAAAAAATTGAGACAACATCACATACATTGTCCTGGCCCCAAACTAAGGTTTTCCCTTGTACTATGGAAACCAGAAACAACGAAGGTACTACAAACACCCAGACCCAACACAAATATCTGTTTCATCAACAAACATTTGTGTTGGTGCGGGAATCGAACCCGCGACCCTTACGTCTTAACCGGCGCTCAAACCATTACGCTAAACGGGTCGTCAAGTCAAGTTCGACAATCTTATGTCATAAGTTAGGATTAATGTGGTCGAAAAGGCGTATTTGCCCGTTAGTGCTCATGCGTGAGTACATGACATGGTTTTAGCTCTTAGTGGGCAGTCTTCTTTCTGTGTCCTTTATATTTTGTGCTATTATATACTCGTACACGGTTACACCGTTGTTTTATTATTTGTCTGAGTTGGAGGAAAAAAACATTTTGAGTATCAGTGATACACAGTTTCGCAAAGAAGAACCAACTCTCATTCCGGATGAAATTGAGTTACATAAGTACGGTGGCCTGCACATCAAGTTACTACAATCTGTCAAATTTCTTCAATCGAACCTCACTTTTATGTCAAACGTGTTTGGTTCAATATCAACTGAGGAAATTTGACAGATTGTAGTAACTTGATGTGCTGGCCACTGTACATATTTGAATCGACTCTCCACCACGTTTTCTACATCAAAAGTTTAATCTATTTGAATGGAACTTTTTGCGGGTTGGTTCTTGTTTGCATAACAATGTTCAGTTAAGTATACGAAACTCCCAAAAATTTGACAGACATGAGGAATCTATACTTCTATATTCTTTACTTTCTATAGAAGTACTTCTATAATCTTATCTTCTATAGTGTATAGGTACTATTTATGAAAAGGTACATTATACAAGGTTTACACCAGTAGCGCTACCATAAAAGCGTCATGACCAGTCCGGCGTCACCAGTAATGTCATCTAAAACTGACGTAACGTAAACTATTGCTCTGTCTCTTTCAAATGCATCACAATGAAAGAGACAAAGCGATAGTTTTCGATAGCGAGGATAGTATTTTAAACTCATGGTAAGGCTACAGAAGAGCAAAATACTGGGTGATGTAATCGGTGGTCAACGCTATCTATACCTAGGTACAAATTAAAACTTATGTCCTGAATGTGTTCTATGTGTTCTATGAAGAAAAAGCCATGGTAAAGTGTAACGTGACCTTAAATGCTGGGTGTTTGCAAAGGAACATAAATATTTGATTAAACTCACCTAAACATATGCGAGATCCTTCACCAAACGGCATGTAGCTGTAAGGAGCAATCTTTTGTCTTTCTTCACCAAGGAACCCAGGGCCGTCTCTAGCTCATGTGGCGCCCGTGTGCAAAACATTGCCCTAGCACCCACCCCCCCCCCCCCCCCCCCCCCCCCCCCGCACCGCGCACTGACCGGCCTCTTCCTCGGAGAGAAGGGAGTCGCGCGTCTGGTCATGCAAGGGGATCCTCCTCCCTCTGTCGCTCGGCGGCCTCTTTCTGTGACATTACGTCCTCGCAGAAAGAGGCAAAGGCCGTAAAGGCTTGGTCGCTGGTGACCATCGCTCCGACTATATTTGGGAGCGAAAGGTCGCTCCCAACTACGCGCACCAACTCCTGGCGCTGTTGGTCCCAGGAGCTGCACACGGCTAGAGTGTGCTCGGCCGTATCCTCGTCCGCCCCGCAAGCGTGGCAACGGGGGGTCTCCTCTCGCTCGATACGGTGCAGGAACTTGCCGAAGCAACCATGTCCTGTCATGATCTGCACCATACGAAACGAGAGGAATCCATGGGACCTCTCCAACCACCGATCTAGAACCGGGGCTAGCGCGTCCGTTGTCCACCGACCAAACTCGGCGATGCCTAGGCTGGCGGACCATCTCCGGACGAGATCTTTATTCGCCTCCTTACGCATTGCCTCGCGCTCCTGTAGGCAGAAGGGCTCGCCCTCCTCCTTTTTGGCCACCGTCCATTCATAGATGGAGGCCAGCACCTTGGCCTCCTCCTCCCAAGGAGGGGTCCCTGCCAGCGCGCAAGCCGGCGAGAAAACTTACTGTTTTATAAGCTCTGGCGACTCGCTGCGCTATCGCCCTCTGAGGCGCTCTCAAAAGGGAGGCATTCAGCCGTCTAGAGATCTTATCAACCCAAATGGGGGCCCCGTATAACGCCATTGAGCGTAAAATTCTTAGCTACTCTAATTCCAGCACCGTCTCTCTTGCCACTACCTGGTTTACAGTCGTAGTGTGTTGCTTCGATTAAGGTAATTTACGATGGAGTTATCGTGGAAGTAC
>JABMDO010001046.1:0-19230 GCA_014851415.1 Cnaphalocrocis medinalis
TTAGGTAACATCTTAGAATAATAACTCTATAGAAGGAGAGTCTCCATACTAGAGCTCTGTCAAAAATGAGTCACAAAAAAATTCACCGCAGCCTACTGCGCACCGTACTGACACTTTTGCAATGTTCCTAGTGAAGGTACAGTTTCCCCGAAAACGGGGAAATAAATCGGGACGCCTCAATAGTGATTTCTAATGTGTCGTAAAATGTTGGTCAGTGTGGTATGAACAGTAATGTAAAGTTTATTGCGAGATAGATCTAATAGATACGTTTACAAAAACTACGACATAAGCACTAGGTATTATAGAAATTTAACGTAGAACTTCGGTGGTACATACCACACAACCTTCAGGCAAACATTAATATTAGTGTTGGTTGGGGGTAGGTAATGTGTAATGTTTTTTATGTGGTATAAATAGAAAATTATTAAACTGATATGAATAGAAGAAAACAAAAAGTATTTTTTGTATAATTTATTTCGCGAGCACTCGACATTGATGACGAATTATGAAATTTCATACATTCGTCAATACAAATACTTATCTAATTCGACTTCAATGTCGAGCGCACGAGAAATGCCCCTCAGTCGACTATATGTCGCCGGTACTACATTAGGAAAATATTTTAGCAATAATTGTTTTAAAAATTAATTAGCTGGATAAAAGTCAGGAAAAATGGGAAAAATATTTTTCTCAATTGGCAACACTGAACATTGAAAATAAACGTTTCTATTTTGAATGAAAAAATTACAAGATACAATGAAATATTGAAAGCTTACCTGTGAAAAGTGATAATATTATTCTTATTCTCCCTTTAATTTCTATTGTGACACGATTTAACCGCACAAACCGTCATAATTATTTTTATTTCGGGAGACACGTTCGGGTCGCTGTGACATTTGACACTAAGGAGCTCGGTGGTACCCTTCGCCAATTAGGGTACCACCCACTAAACTTAAATTGTGCGGACGCATTAGGTTTCTATAGAGTTATTATTCTAAGGGTAACATATTAATTATGTAAATTATGTCAATTAAGACATCTCGTAAAAAAAGGAATGGACATCTTTCAATGGCATACCTACACATCGTTGCCAAACTTTTACTACCTATTTAAATTAAGATATATTCAGATATAATTGCATTTCAACAGGAATTCAAATATAATTAAATTGGATTTACATAATATATTAATTGAATAAATAGTATAAAAATTAAACAACAGATCAGCAGCTATTATGTGATAGGTAAGTAGCAGACATGCAGACGGATCACCTGATTGTAAGCAGTTGCCGACAACACAGTTTGTATGGTAACTCTAAATTACTTTCCCATACAAAAAGTTGTTACATTTGAGCACAAAAAATAATTCTAAGAGTTTGTTGATATTTTCCAAATATCCATGTATTATATTATTGCTACGGTAAATGAAAAAAAGTGTATAACATATACAGGGTGTATCTATGAACATTTACATCCCTTTAACCACGTGTTCTATCAACCATTCTGAACAACATTTGTTCAACAATTTTTCCAAATTCTTCGAAAAAATTTTCGACTCCTCATACAAAATGACCAAGTCACGTGACCGCCGTTGTATGGAAAGATGAACATTTATTATGCGAATTTTCCAAAGTCATAGAACAAATGTTGTTAAGAATGGCCGGTAGAACACGTGGTTAAAGGGATGTAAATGTTTACAGATACACCCTGTATTAATGACGTCACGTCCATTTCCAGAGGAGCTGATGAACGCCAACGAGACGTCGGAACAGGTCCTGGCGGCGGTGCCTCCGGAGCTGCACAAGTATTTGACTGTCCATCATAAGAATGTCAGCGGTAAGACATACAATAGGCTTGTTTCCAAGGTTAGAGATTGGAAGATTTTTTGTATAAAATGGAGAAATAACGGTAAAAAAAACTAATATACAAGAATTTAAGTAGTTTGATATTTTTTGTCATCAGTCAATTAAAGTTAGATCTAAATTTGATACGTAACTTGATTTTAAAAGTATTACATTTACTAAATAATTATATACAATTAGATAATTCATGCAATTTTGAGCAAACTTTTCTTTTGAAACCATTTTCATAAAGCATTATTAATATAGCTATCGAACAAAGGTCTCCCGTGATGAACACAAACTATCACGCTGTGACGTCACAGCGTGGCAGGGCCGTTGTATGGAGCGTTTTGACAAGGTTTATTTTATGTGATCTTTGAATGGTGATATCTCGGAGAATATTCATGCTAACAGAGTAATCTTTTGCCGATGTTTCTACTTTGGAGAGCTTCTTTGATTACTAATCAGAAAAAAAAATTGGAAACAGGCCTATTACTATCTGATTAACTGTACGTTAGACTAGACTAGATTTTCACGATTGCTCTAGATTGAAACTCACGTTCTAGAGCAGTGTTTCCCAAACTTTGTTATGCCATGACCCGGTAATTTTCACATTGACCCTTCGTGACCCACTAAGTACCTACTTTCAAACTCAAGCTGGTTCCGTACTCATGTTTTTAAAATATGACGACAATGTCGCGACCGTTATTTCGTTTAGGTGACCCGGCACCGGGTCGCGACCCGGCTATTGGGAAACGCTGCTCTAGAGTGTAGGTACATCGTACTTAGCCGTGAAGTGATATGATATGCAAAGATAATTATCTTAAACTGTTTAGGAAGGATTTCCTGTGTGATAAGAGACTTGTAATTCATGCAATGAGATTATCACGTTGATTAAATGGAATAGAACGTGTAATGTGAACGATGTGTATTGTTTTATCATTCATACATCACTCTTTTGACTTAAAATTATAAAATGGGAATTAACCGACGATTACTGTTAAGTACATTGTATGCACTTACTGCTTGAAGCGTTAGTTATAATGCAACGCGATAATCTAAAAACCTATCACTCTTTTAGAGATAGTCGTAAGGGTCAACCCCATCGCAGTGCATTGGACAAAGTCCGATCTCCTAATGTGAAACATATTGCAAATCGAACTTTATTCTTTGGATCAGAAAGTCCAATCTCCTATATTAAACATATTGCTAATCAGACTTTATTCTTTGGAGCAGAAAGTCCGATCTCCAATATTAAACATATTGCAAATCAGACTTTATTCTTTGGAGCAGAAAGTCCGATCTCCAATATTAAACATATTGCAAATCAGACTTTATTCTTTGGAGCAGAAAGTCCGATCTCCATATTAAACATATTGCAAATCGGACTTTATTCTTTAGAGCAGAAAGTCCGATCTCCATATTAAATATTTGCAAATCGGACTTTATATTTTGGAGCAGAAAGTCTGATCTTCTATATTAAACAATTTGAAATTAGACTTTATTCTTTGGAGCAGAAAGTCCGATCTCCTCTATTAAACACATTGCAAATCGGACTTTATTCTTTGGAGCAGAAAGTCCGATCTCCTATATTAAACGTATTGCAAATCCAACTTTATTCTTTGGAGCAGAAAGTCCGATCTCCAATATTAAATATTTGCAAATCGGACCTTATTCTTTGAAGCAGAAAGTCCGATCTCCTTTATTAAACACATTGCAAATTGGACTTTATTCTTTGGAGCAGTCGATTTATTTTAAGTATTCACGTTCCAGCCAACTCGACGGAACGCGCCGGTCCCAAGAACATCACCGACATCCGGCGAGCCATCGAGAGGAATAACGAGGCGCAGACCATATACAACGAGGATATCTTCGGCCCAGTCCAGAACGACACCCTCATCATAGCCATACAGGTGAGTACACACAATAGAGCAAGCAGCAGATCAGATCGTCAGGTCAGGCACATAAAGTAAAGTAAAGTATGAGCCTATATACTGTCCCACTGCAGGGCAAAGGCCTCCATCATAGAAATCAAGTTATCACTACCATGATGGGATTAGGCTTAATCACTACGCTTGCCTAATGCGGATTGGTGATCACAAACCCGAGCTATGTTCGAAAAATTCGTAACATACTTTTGCTCGACCCGGGAATCGAACCCGGGACCCCGAGATCACGGCCCGGTACTTAAACCACTAGACCAACGAGGCGTTAGGTCAGGCACATGCCGAAGCCATTTATCATAGGATTTTCCAAGTTCTCGCTTGAGAGATTTGGGGCTCCAACTAGACAGTAGTTTGTATTTTGAACCTCACATTAGTAAGGTAACGGCTAGTGCTTATAAATTACTTTGCTTTATTCTTAGACAAAGTACGGACTTCAAGAATCCAAACACGTAAATTTTTCTTTATAATGCTTATGTCAGATCACAGCTCGAGTACGCATCAGTAGTATGGAACCCAATGTATGCTAAATACATTGATCAGATAGAAAGCACCTCATCATTTCAGCCAATAGACGTCCACTGCTGGACATAGGCCTCCCCCTAAGTTCTCCACACAGATCGGTCCTGTGCCACCCGCATCCAAAAAAGTGAAAAGTGTGGCTGAAGTGGCAGTGGGCAGGGCACATTGCGAGGAGAACAGACGGCCGTTGGGGTGGAAAGGTCCTTTAGTGGAGGCCACGTGCCTCCCACCAGGTGGACCGACGATCTGGTGAAGGTCGCGGGAGAAAGTACCCACTCAAAATAAATTTATTAAAAATCTTAAATACTGATTTAAGACATTCAACACTGAAAATATCGTGTCATTGAATACCCGTTGGGAATGCAGAGATCAGATCTCTTGTATAAAATAATCCATAATCTAGTAGATTCACCATACCTATTGCACAAATTAATTTTCAAATGCTGTAGACTCAGTGCACGTCACAAGGACACATTGACCGTAGAGTCTACCTGCAGATTCTGTAAAACAGAGGACAAGCACATCCTCTGTCATTGCGATGCCCTCGGGCACCCAAGAAGCCGAACCCTGGGCAGCTACCACATCAGCCCGGAGAATGTTAAGGCTATGGCTCCCAAGCTATCACACGGATCATGATGTTCGTGGGCCTAGAGACAATCTCTAGAGAAAAATCAAGTGAAATAACAAATTACAATTAGGTATTAACATATTCAATATTTATTACAAATATTTCTAATGATATTGACCTAAAATAATCGTCGGTAAGGGGGCGAACATAGTTTCTAAGAACACTCAAATGCGCAAGATAGTCACACCAATCACCGTGTCTACCCAAAACTGGAATTCAAGACCTAAAAATCTACTACAATGTTGCTACTGCAATAAAATGATCGTATCATAGTATACCCCTTTTTTCTAAAAACACTCGTTGCTGTAATTTATTTATTGGTAACTAGCGGCCGCCCGCGACTTCGTACGCGTGGAGGTTACTTGACACTTACCGTCATATTTTGAACAATCCCACACATATATTTTTATAAATTGTAGCCTATGTGTTTATTCTGATGTATAAGCTATATTGTGGTAAAGTTTTATTCAAATCCATTCAGTAGTTTTACGTGAAAGAGTAAGAAACATCCATACAAACTTTCGCCTTTATAATAGTAGTAGGATTTTGATTCTATAATTAAAAAAAAAAAACTTTTTTTCACGTTAATACAAGACCCTTTAATAAAAACTTATCCATCCGTAATTTTAGTTTTCAAAGATGGTATCGCGCTTGTAACACTTCAGGTGTTAATAACATTTGGTATCTACCTACAACATTTTAACAATGTATGAAAACTTGACAGTTTAGTCTGCATAATAAGAAAAATAATGCCAAAAAGGTTGGCGAAACCTAAAAACGTCACTTGAGAATGACACAAGTGACTTTAACAGATTTGACAGTGACGTATCTGTCGTAGATTTTTTGGTCTCGAATTCCAGTTTAGAGTATAGTCCCAGCTCAGGCCAGGAACTTAGGCACTGGCATCTTCCTCCGTGCCAGGATGAGGTCCCTGCCGACCAGGCCGGTTAGACTGACTCGCTTGGGCAACAGCCTGCTGTCTGGTGATATCAGAATCTTCACCTTCTGGAACAAACACCCGTGATATCACGCTAAGGAGTGGAACTCCCTGCCGAGATCACTATAACCTGGAAATCTTTCAAGGCAAGAGTGAACAGGCATCTTCTAGGCAAACGCGTGTCATCTTAGACCTCATCGTCACTTTCCAGCAGGTGCGATTGTGGTCAAGCGTTGGCCTATAGTCTAATAAAAAAAAAACACGCACACAACATCATATACATTGACCTGACTCTGTACTAAGTAGCTTAAGCACTTGTATTACAGATATCAGACGACAGAGGATCACAAATATAGTACACTAGCGGCCGCCCGCGACTCCGTCCGCGTGGAAAAGTAACTTTTTACCCCCCTTTCAACCCCTTACAACCCCCTTTTCGCAATAAAAAGTAGCCTATGTCCTTTCTCAGGGTCTAGATTATCTGTATACCAAATTTCATTTAAATCCGTTGAGTAGTTTTGGCGTGAAAGAGTAGCAGACAGACAGACAGACAGACAGACAGAGTTACTTTCGCATTTATAATATTAGTATGGACTAGTGGCCCGCCCTTACTTAGTTTCGGGTCCCGGGTTCCTTCTGTAGTAGTTCCAGACTGTACCCAATAGATGGCGGTGGGTGTCGATTGCACCACACCAGTGTTTTGTGTTTTCGGTTTCCCTATAAGGCTAGTTGTTCTCTTAAGAAATTACTTCTTTATAAATAGTATAGATATAGATAAATAAATATATTACACCCAGACACTGAACAAACATAAGTGTTCATGACACGAATGTTTGTCCAGGGTGGGTATGGTATGGTAATGGCTGAAGATTGAAGATGATGATGATGATGTTTGGTGAAAAAACTCGTCTTCTCTTACCCTCTTGGTTTCCTTCTTCTTCTTCTTCCTCTCCTTCTTGAAGGGAGACCCGGGTCGGTGCTCCATCCATATCATCTGCTCCTCCTCTGGTATACCGCATTGGAATCTGAACTTCCTTGGTATCTGGAAAAGCACATACAATGCCACCGACACGCCTGGCGTGTTCTTGCGAATATCATTCACAATGCCTTGAACACGCCAGGCGTGTGCAGAATCTTTGGCGTGTCCATCAATCTTTATAGGGCGGCACCGCTTAAGAATTCAAGAAAATTTTGGTAGCATTGAACGTGATAGTTCATATAGTGGCTTGAAGCAGCGCCTGTGCTGTGTTTCGTCGAGTGAGTGAGGGTAGAGGCCCATTTAGGGGAAAGGGGGTTAAAGGTTGGCAATCGCTTACTATCAGGTCACCCGTATGCTCGACAGCCACCAATCACATATAGATTTGAATAATCTAAAAGTGTATGTTCGGATTCGGGCCACGGCCCCCCCGCTTGAGTGAGGGTACCGGAGGCCTAATTGAAGGAAAGGAGGTTAAAGGTTGGCAGCGCCCTTGTGACTTTACTGGTGTTGCAGGTGTTTATTGGCGGCGGCAATCGCTTACCATCAGGTCACCCGTATGCTCGTCTGCCACCTGTCTGATAAAGATTTGAAAAATCTAGAAAGGCATGCTCTGATTTGAAGCATTGACGACCATCGAAGGCGCGTTTTTATCCAATAAATTACAGCCTACCATCGCTGTATCGTATTTTAAAAATTAAGTATTTTATTACTTGCAAAAAAATATACCTAATGTTGTTTGATAAATTATTTTTGTCCTTATCTTACTCTCCCAAATCGTCGCAGTCGTAGAACAAAGACGGATCTGCAATTTAGCAATTTTACAGGATGAGCGTTTTAAAGATTTTGTATGGTATATTACTTCATATTTTTTAAACCAGTTATTCAATTAACATGAAATTTGGAGAAGTTGTTTTGTATGAGGGCTTTTATGATGTGATTAACAAAACAAATTCCTAATATGGATAGTTTTTGTAAAAAGTCACATCAGTCGTTGTTCGGTGGAGTTCACTGTGACGCATGTGATTAACCGACGTTATTCTATGGAGTCAGATTTTTTGGATCATGACGGATAATACTTCCGTCAGTGTTTTAGGGATAGTAACAAAAATTTTAGGGACGGTTTTGAAATACGATTATGTAGATCTAGAAAAGGAAATGAAATAACCAACAATTTATAATTTTACTTTTTTGTTTTATTGTTTGATAGGTAGCAGACAAGCAGGCGGATCACCTGATGGTAAGCAATTGACGCCGCTCTTGGACATGGACACCTGCAACACCAATGGAGACACAAGTGCGCTGCTAACCTTTTATCCCCTTCCCCCCGGTGGGCCTCCGGTACCCTCACTTACTTGGCGAAACACAGCACCGGAGCTGCTTCACGCCGGTTTTCTGTGATGCAGTGGTATCACTCCGATCGAGCCAGCTCATTCATGCCGAAGCATGGCTCTCCCACAGTTAAATCATTTTATTATCACATCAGGCACGAGAGAATAAGAGAAAATAAGAGAGAATCTTATATATAGAAATCAAGAACCTCGGTATGAATACCGCATATAAAAGTAATAATAATATCGTACTTTATGCGATGCTATTATTATACAAGGTGTTTTTTTTATATTGAGGACAATCAAGATGACCTCACTCCGCCTGATGGTAAGCGAGATCCAAATATGAGGTTGACAGGCACAAAAGAACAAACTAAGTACCGATTGAGTCTGTCATCCTCATCCTGAAGGCCTGCTGAGATTCTGTTTTACGCCCAGCCTAAACCCAGGGTTGCAAAAAGGAGGAAACACATGAACTGGTAGGACATTCCATAACTTGATGGCTTGGGGCAGCTAAATCTCTTAGTGCGCGCCGGCATTGTCTGGATGGCAACGCTGTCCAGCACGTGTTGTTTGGGAATGGAAAGGAGAGGATGGGATTAGTTGGAATAACTCATCAGAGTATTCTGTATTATAGTGGCGGTAGAGAACACTAAGACTGACAAGATCTCTACGTAGCTGAAGAGGTTCTAAGGACTTAATCACCTCATGATCTCCAATACTACGGATAGCAAGTCGCTTTAACCTGTCGAGAGCCTCCAGCAAGTATTCTCCGCGTAATACTTGTTGGAGGTTACCATCTCAGAGATAAGAGCAATATTCCATACACGGGCGAACATGTGCCGTGTACAGGAGACAAAGCTCACTCTATTCACTCTATCAGAATCCCGAGTTTATGGGAAGCGGTTCTATGACGCTCTTGATTTAGTCTCGTGATTCAAGACTATCCTGTATTGATAAAGGGGTGCTCTGAAGAGTGGGATGGGATAAGAAAGATGATACCTTAGCAGAAAATACATACACCTGTGTTTTCTTGGCATTGAACTCGACAAGATGGCTGGGATTGATTTATTGATTTAATAATTTTGGGTATGAATGGGTGGAGAAACAGATGAGGGCCAAAAAAGAGATGGAAGCATTGTGTGAAAAATTACATGATCGAAAAAGGGTGGCTGATTCGACGATGAATGTCAGAGACGTATACATAACCAGGGAACATGGTAGAAAAGATGATGATAATCTTATGTGCACCATGTCGACTATCAAACGGTTTATCGTGCCCATATGGGAAAGTGAGTGCGTTTAGTAACGCAAGCTGTTTTGATACAATTTTACAATCTTTCATGTTTCTACAAAAAAAGGGATATTATTAAGTGTGGGTCGATAGTGTAACACGTCAACAGATGCTATAGTAGATGGATCATCAAGAGTCGTCCACATGTCTGTATGTCCATTAGTCAATGACCATTTCAGTTTAACACGAGATAGCGATAGGGTATCGCATGATTCTTGTTTCATTACCTACTTTTGCTTTTACTTACAATGAGCAGCAAGAATCACGCGTGCATTCTCGATCGCTACATAGGTCAAACTGATGCGTCGTCAGACGTGTGGACGGACGGCAGATGTTGCCCCGAAAACCCTCGATCTTTACAAAAAACCGGCAATAATCACATTCGAGACGAATGCTCTGCAGGCGTATAAATACCTACAACAGACGCACAAATTACACCCTCTACACGTCGGTAGGCGCATCGGTGGATGATATCTGCAGACGCATCTGTCTACGTGTAGGCCAGGCTTAGTAAATAAAAATAAATTATAAAGAAAAATATCAAAATAAGTAAATTAAGAAATGAACAATGACGTATTTATAAAATGCTCCCACGAATACGTCGGATGTGCATATTCGACTTGCAGCTATCCGTAGAAAAATAACGAATCGGACAATACGCCCTCAGAAGGTCCATAGGACAATGACGGTCATTCAATTCTGTCTAGAAAATTATACTCGTCCAACAAGTTTGTATTGTGACATGTTTAAATATAATAAATTATATTACACTGTGATAATACAATAATCAAAAAACAAAAAAATATATTTTGATTCCTAGGACAAGGACGAATTTGACAAACCGTCGTCGTTCGCTGGATAAGTAAATTAAACCTTAAGTTATAACCTAACAGCATACGGATCCTTAGTAAAGCCAGTAAATCAACCAAAATAGTATAATAATTATTTACCCCGTGACGTTCCATAAAACAACGACGATACTAGTGATCCGCCGCAGTGAGCGGGGTGCGGGGGGGGAGCACTCTCCGCCAGACATGGACGGATTCTTTAATCGGGCGTAGTTCTACGCTCACAGAATCAAATCCGTCGTTATTCTAGACAATATCTCAGGCATTGAGTAACTTTTTATAAAAATGGTAACATCAACCGATAAAACACTCGATTACATGCCGATTATGAAATAAAAAAAAATTGAAAAAACTCAGAACCGGTCTTTGTTCTACGCGGCACGACGAAAGTTAAAAATACCATATAAAATTGTTATCGACTCGTGATAAAAATATTACTTCAATATTTTATAACTTACTGCACGATAATGTGCACAAAAGTGCAATAAAAATATTCATAAAATACACGTCCCGTTTAGCGCAATGGTTTGAAATTAGATTTTTTACAAGCTTGGTGCTTATAAATAATAAAAAACTTACATTAAAATAGGTACACACGTCTTTATAAATTCTTTAACTATACTCTGATTCATAATCATGTAAAGTAAACTGACAGATAAAAATGACAAGTTTCTATGCATTTTGACTTTTGCATGTGTCAAATTGAGTGATAATGTATGGGGACGACCATTGACATCTGTCAGTTTACTTTACATGATTATGAATCAGAGTATACCTAGGCCTTTTTGTGATAGACCCGTCAAATTAAGAAACATCGTTGAAAGAATCACTTGATTCTCATTTAAATAACCTGACATATCGCAACTTTAAGAGCACACATTTTGGGCAAGCCCAAAAACGCTCTATACAAATGGCTACTAGAAGAGTAACGTCATACTCTTAGTATTTGGTGTGCGCGTCTAGTAATTTTGTTTGGTAGCTATATCAACTGTTTCGTTTAAGTAAATGGTTTTGTAATAATAGACGTTATATACAGGGTCTGTGAACATTTACATCCCTTTAACCACGTGTTCTACCAACCATTCTGAACAACATTACTTCTACGACTTTTGAAAATTCGCATAAAAAAATTTCATCTTTTCATACAAAGTCGGTCACGTGACTTGGTCATTTTGTATGGGGAGTCGAAAATTTTTTCGAAGAATTTGGAAAAGTTGTTGATCAAATGTTGTTCAGAATGGTTGACAGAACACGTGGTTAAAGGGATGTAAATGTTCACAGATACACCCTGAATATAACTGAAAAATTTAGCTATTGGTTCTTATTTTTTTAATATTTTTTTATTGCAAAAGTAGGCAGACGAGCATGCGGCCCATCTGATGGTAAATGGTAACCGCCATGGTAATCGTAATGGTACCAATATTTTGATAAATTATCAATATTTTTTTACTATATCAAGATTAGTAGAATACAATAGTACTGACCTGGTACTCCTTGCATACTTCAGGGATTTTCTTATAGTGCGGTATGGTCACATCTGATAACTTCTTTTGGACTCTCCCGAACAACACTTTGGGAAAGTCTGGCTTGTGATACCTGCAATGTAAAATCATGAGCATATCGGTTTGGAGGACATTATAGGTCAGTGAAATAGAACGCGTATTCCATACGGGAGGAGGCATGAATGGGCCGGCTCGACCGGAGTGATACCACTGCCTCACAGAAAACCGGCGTGAAGCAGCCCCAGTGCTGTGTTTCGCCGAGTGAGTGAGGGTACCGGAGGCCCACCCGGGGGGGAAGGGGATAAAAGGTTGGCAGCGCACTTGTAACTCCACTGGTGTTGCAAATGTCCATGAGCGGCGGCAATTGCTTACATCAGGTGATCCGCCTGCTCGTCTGCTACCTATCACATAAAAAAAAATGCAAAGATGGCTTTACGTTGACGTCAGGTCCAACAACGAGTGGATTGGTTCCATTTTGACGTATATTGTCATAATTACGAAGTTACGTACAAAACGACCAATGACGTCAAAGGTGCACCTGACGTCAACGTAACGCCATCTATCGGATTTGCATTTGCAAAAACCTACATTTCGGCGTGCACGACTGACAAACAACCGAAAACCCATACTTACTTACTTATTACGCTAGCTCAGCGATCCAAGGAGGATCTTTGCTTCCGACGTCAAAGTTCGCCATTCCGAATTTCCGACCAATCATGCACGTTTAGTGCTCTAAGGGGATATACGAATGAAACTAGCGCCGCCCACCTATTTACACTGATTGTGGCGAAAAATATGATATTTTTGAAGAAAATAAAACATTACAGACATATATATAGCCCCTTAAGTAAGGTCCTTGGCGACTTTGTCCCTCCAGCGATATCACACACATACATTTTCCAATTAATAAATTATACTATAATATTATGGTTTTTTACCAGACTAAGTCCCAATGATCACGGTACACGGGTTCTGGCATTATGATCTTCATCCAACGAAGTATGTCACATCTGTAAATGAAAACGATGAGAGATTTTTTTTACATAATAATAATATATCGATGTTTATCGATATTACGATCCGTTTAGCGCAATGGTTTGATGAGTGCCGGTTGAGACGTAAGGGTTCGATTCCCGCAAAAACACAAATGTTTGTTGATGAAACAGATATTTGTGTTGGGTCTGGGTGTTTGTGGTTCCTTCGTTGTTTCTGGTTTTCATAGTACAAGGGAAAACCTTAGTTTGGGACCAGGACAATGTAAATGTGATGTTGTCTCAATTTATTTATTACTAGTGGCCCGCCCTCACTTTGCTTGGGGACCGTAATTCAATAATGAACCAATAGATGGCACTGTGTCCGATTACATCGCGCAAGCGTTTCGTGTTTTCGGTTTACCTATAAGCCTTGTCGTTGTCTATAGAAGTTATCCCTTTATAAATAGTATAGATTTATATATAGCGGACGATAGATCAAGCTACATTTACCTGGTCCAATTCTGCCTGATGCCCCAACTGGGCCCCGTCCGGGATTTGAACCAGGTGCAGTGCGTGAGCGGCTTGCGCGGCGGCAGGCCGATACTGCGCGCGAACCTTATGAACTCCACATTATACTCTCTGCGCACTTGTCGAGTTATTCTCTGTGGAGTTTGAAACATATACTTCATCAGCAACCCACACTCGTCCACTGCTGGACATAGGTCTCCACGCACGCCACTGCTCCAGTGCAGTAGGCCTAGCATGCGCACCGCGACAAAATTTTGTCTCGTTCGCGAGAGCTCATCCTTCTATCCCGCTCATCGCTCAGTCAGGTGAGCGAGGACGCAACTTGCGCCGACAAAATACGAGTGTCGACAAATTATCTCGTGGTGCGCATGTTAGCCCGGCAGATCTTCGACCACTCTCATCCAGCCCACACCAGCCAGCCTTCGAATGTCATCATCCCATCTTGTCGCAGGGCGTCCAACACTACGCTTACCGAGTCGCGGTCTCCACTCAAGGACTTTACGGCTCGGGTTAACATATAATTAACTGACTATTAAATATTAAAACGGGAATTAACGCGACGTTTATTGTTAAGTACAGTCAGCCACACATCAGGTTACCACAAACTGTCACATTTCCTTAATTCATATTCAACCTAATGTTGATGACAGTAAGATGAAAGTCGGTTGAAGAAATTTGACAGTTTTGTATACGTTGCTGCAACGTAGCCGCACAGTCGACCAGACCAAACGCGTTGGCAATGGAAAGTTTTTTTTTTTATGTGATAGGTAGCAGGCGAGCAGGCGGATCACCTGATGGTAAGCAATTGCCGCCGCCCATGGACACTTGCAACACCAGTGGAATCACAAGTGCGCTGCCAACCTTTTGTCCCCTTTCCCCCCGAGTGGGCTTCCGGTACCCTCACTCACGTTATCGAAGGGTTCGAGAAACATCGAGAATTGTACGCCACCTGTATATGCTCCAAAGTGTGTATGTGTTGATCTCTGGGATGGTAGGCCGGATT
Organism: Cnaphalocrocis medinalis; assembly: GCA_014851415.1. Taxonomy (NCBI): domain Eukaryota; kingdom Metazoa; phylum Arthropoda; class Insecta; order Lepidoptera; family Crambidae; genus Cnaphalocrocis; species Cnaphalocrocis medinalis. Next base: position 14,327 of record JABMDO010001046.1, read on the forward strand.
CTCCAGCATCAGCAGACGCATACCATTGATATGGTTTTTCACCATGCTTCGCTGTAACAATACATTTTGTTACGAACATGGAATACCCTGCAAACTGAGACCTTATCTCAAATAGTGAAGATCTTTATTTGCACACGTCGCTCACAGATCGCCTGAGCGCGGTTAATTCGGGAACATTCTAGAACTTTCTCAAGAGGTCGCGCTTATGCTGCGCGCCGGTCATCTTCATCGTCATCATTTCAGGAAATAGACCTACACTGCTGTACATAGGCCTCCCCCAATGTTCTCCGCACGGATCGATCCTGTGCCACCCGCATCCAATGAACTCCCGCGACCTTCGGTCGGTCGGTCGGTCGTCGGTCCACCTTGTGGAACCGGCCACGGCTTCGACTTCCTGTACGCGGCTTCCACTCAAGGACTTTCTACCTCAACGGCCGTCTGTTCTCCTCGCAAGGTGCCCTGCCCATTGCCACGCAATTCCTAGGGCCGATATCAGTGATCAAATTATCATGGTTCAATTGATCTGGTTTCCCTGTCTAAAAGGTTGCGAAGGTCAAACGGCAGTCGCTTCATTGTTACCAGATAGACCATGGCCCACCTTCTGGCATGTCCTCTGTGCCCCTATAGCTTTTTTTTTTGTTGACGCTGGGGAATGCCGCTGACCCGAAGTGGGCCAACGTGGTCTTGCGACTCCTTATGCATACCCTCCTGCCGGGGGGCAGGCGGGTTATGTCGGACTCTCCCCCGGGTGGGACCGGAGGCATAACCGACCTAAACCCAGCGACGCTCCCTCATCGCCAGACTGGGGAGGAGACATGAGGACGGGTTGAAGAACCTTACTTCACATCCCTCCCCAGGTGCCCCTATAGCTGCACGTATGATGACCTCATGCAGGGCACCGACAGCACAGTACGCGTAGTCGAGTATTGGGCTGACAAAGTATAACTTTATCGCCATCGACTCGATGAGAAGAAGACTTGATCCCCCCTGCCCATTCCACCACCGGACGACAAGGCGCGGCGAGAGCTTTCACTCTTATGTAGTAGATTTACCCCCTGCCCGTACGAAGCGATTCGCTTCCACATTTATCACGGGACAGCTAAGGAGTGGAACTCCTGCCGAGGTCTGGTTTTCCGACACTCTAATTTCGGACTCTTTACAGCAAGCGTGAGCAGGCATCTCCTACGGCAAACGCGTGCCATCCTAGACCTCATCGTCCGCTATCCATCAGGGCGATTGTGGTCAAGCCTTGTTGTTGTTGTTGGCCATTAGTTTAATAAAAAAAAGACCTTATACTGCCGGGCGCACTACCTGGGAAACCCAGGTAGTCTCCGGGAAATCTTCAGCAGCGCGAAGGCGCTGGCAGGTTTCCTGGAGGAACTTGGCTGGTTGGAGTGAAGACCAGTCAACGTCACCCTCCGCGCGGATGATGGGCACATTGCAGCCTAATTGCGGAAAAGCCCGTACGAAGAAGAAGAAGAAGAAGACCTTATACTGCGGCAATCCCACCACATCCTCCATCCAGGCGGCCACATCTTGCTCACTCCACGTGAGAGCTTCTGGAAGAGGCAGCCCGTCCACGACGGCTGCTGCCAACTCGTACAGGGTCAATGGAGACTGCAGGCATGGTCGCAGTTTCCTAAGGAAAATTTAACACAAGTACTTCATATAAACGGGACTAAACGCGAGGAGATGATAAGTACATTCAAGGACCGCTCCGCTGATTCCGCTTGTGTCCACGGCTGTTGTAACGCAGTCGAAACGTCAAGCAGTAAGTGCTAGAAAGTAGAGTTTATAAATTATTGACATCTCACATTAAAAATAACCAACCACCGTGACGGACGGACCTTAGTTCAACAATACCCAATCTAGATGATTTCTCACGTGCGATAGCCCCCGTTGTGCATTTTGTCCTTCGTGGATGACAAATAATTGCAATAGGCCATCAGAAACCCATATGTATTTGATTAAGTGATCAAGGCTGCGCTGGCTCGGTCACGTTGAGAGAATGGTGTCAGATCGAGCTGCCAAGAGGGCTTAGGAACCTGGGTCCCAGTGGACGGACCAGGTCAAGAAGGATCTTGGTCACCTTCAAAGGCCGGATTGGCAAGAGGTGGCTAAGAATAGAGCGGAGTGGCGAATTCTCGTGTCGGAGGCCAAGATCCACTTCGGAAACGCTGAGCCAGTGTAGTAAGAATAACCCCCATTGTGGTATTTGTCCTGCGTGGATGGATCTTAATGGTAAATATTGCACTTAAAAAATTCCTCGGAGGGTTCAGGTGGGACTCGAACCCACAACCTTCCGCATACCGGGCAGACATGCTATCCACTTTACACCATCCGAACCCCTTACTAAGCCGACGAATTTCGTAAGTGATATCGCCATGAGCTGATGATAGTCTCATTAATATTGTAGGTATACTATACAATATCCAGTGGAAACATTATTACAAATATTTGACCTCTAGTTAAGATGAAACTGCTAAACGAATATTTTTTTTAAGTGCAATATTTACTTAAGAATAAATTGCAAAGAATTGCTATACCAAAAATAAAGATCTTAATGGTGTCCTTGAAATGGCCGACATCATCAAAATCGGAGGGAATACATGGATCCGAGCAGCTCAGGAGCGGGTACATTGGCGAAAGGGAAGGGAAGTCTATACTCAGCAGTGGGTACTACCGGGCTGATGATGATGATGATGATGATCTTACTTGGGCTTTACGTATGGGTCCTCCTTGGGGAAACAGGTGCACTCCTCACAGGTGGTCTTGTCGGGGGTTGTGAAGATGATCTCCCTGCCTGGGATGACGATAGATGGCGCTCGCCGGGGTATGATTATCTTCTTCGGCCTTCGTCTGGGTGTGGGGGCTTCGGATTTCTTTTTTGTCTAGGAATTTAAGGGTTTATTTATTACTAGCGGCCGCCCGCGACTTCGTCCGCGTGGAAGAGTAACTTTTTACCCCCCTTTTAACCACTTACAACCCCCTTTTCGTAGCCTATATTCTTTCTCAGGGTCTAGATCATCTGTATACCAAATTTTATTTAAATCCGTTCAGTAGTTCTGGCGTGAAAGAGTAACAGACAGACAGACAGACAGAGTTAATTACGCATTTATAATATTAGTTAGGATTAGTTAGGATTTGTATATTCCTGTGGAAAATGGCACGGAGGGAATGGTGTGGGGATACAGATCCACACGAAGAGGCCTCTCTCTTAAGACAGTAATGAGATTGTCGTTACTGCCTCAATATATTTATTTTTGGGAGAGCCACGCTTCGGCATGAATGGGCCGGCCGACCGGAGTGATACCACTACCTCACATGAAGAAAACTGGCGTGAAACAGCCCACTGTGTTTCGCTGAAGTGAGTGAGGGTACCGGAGGTTGAATGGAGGGGCAAAAAGTGGCCCATGTTACTTTCCATCCATTAACTATTTCCACTTAAAAATCTGTCAATTCGTTCGCTCCGTTTTGCCGTAAAAGAAACCAAAACATACAGACACAAAAGAGACTTTCCCATTTATATATATCATTAGTATAGATTACATCATATCGTGTCAAAAATAATGAGATCGTAGGAGATCTAAGTGGCAGACTTAGCTCAAAGAATTCCGTGACTCAAGTGGCAATGGGAGGGCACTTGCGAGAACAGACGGCCGTTTGGGGCGGAAATGTCCTTGAGTGGAGGCCGCGTGCAGGAGGCTGCAGCCGTGGCAAGCCTCCCACCAGGTGGATGACGATGTGGCGACATCTACCGCGCCCGAAGAAGAGCTTCGCCACTACATACCATCTTGTCTGCAGTTCGCTCTAATCGACTGTTCCATACAAGATGCAAATTCCCCTTCAATCCTACATCGCACAAGCAAAGTTCGCAAAAGCAAAGTAAAAATAGAGCGGAATGGCGAATTCTCGTGTCGGAGGCCAAGATCCACTTCGGGTCGCTGAGCCAGCGTAGTAAGAATAGCATTGTGCATTTTGTCCTGCGTGGATGGCGATTAATTGTGATGGGTGATCTTAATGAAAGCAAAGTTCGATGTCTACTTGGAGATATACGACAAACCAAGATGGTACATCGGACCTTGGTCCCCGAGCCAATACCACCCGGCTCGGCGGAAGATCTTCCCTTTTCATGGGGAATATTCCATCCCATAACGATTCTAGTGAAGGTCGCGGGAGTCCCTTGGATGCGGGCGGCGCAGGACCGATCTGTGTGGAGAACGTTGGGGGAGGCCTATGTCTAGCAGTGGACGTCTATTGGCTGAATGATGATGATGGATTACGTACAGAGGTCATCCTCATATTCTCTTCCATTGTTTAAAGGTTCAGCCATCGTTTCAGTGTAAGCACAATAACTTAGAGCGTTTTATATCCGTAAGAGTCACACTTAAGTCAAAATCATTGATTTCCGATGGAGATAAAATGATAATCTATACAGTTTGTAAATAAGATATTGATGTCAAATTATTGCAGATTTCATAATCTAATGCATAATTTCAAAATATTTTCAAATGATCATTTAGTTTTCTCGTTAGAACAGTTTTAATACAATCCCTTTTTGAAACTTGTGGTCGAAGGTCTACGCAAATGCTCGATAATAGTAAAACTATAAACGACAAACTTATGACAATATTTCTATTAAAAGAACAATAACATATATTAGGGCATGGCTACAAAACAATAGTGATTACTGTAAGTTTCATACAAGAAAAGTGTACTCAAAAGTATCATTGTTAGTAATTTTTCGAGTTATTACACGTATTAGTTTAGGATGAAATAAAAGGTATTCTTGATTTTTTTTAAACCTAATAAATGAAGAAATTTACGCTTTAAAACGTGGTATTTTTTTAACTTTAATAACTTGTTTTTTTATTTTATTATGAATCATTTAGTACTACTATATA